>CM076577.1:270516738-270565286 GCA_034641835.2 Pinus albicaulis
AAAAAGAAAAATAATCGGAGAAAGTGTTAGATATAGTTGGGTCAATGGTGACCTATTCTATACTAGTCCCAATATTTTGATAAGAAAGTGTGTTAGAGAATATGAAATTCTTAATATTCTAAAAGCATGTCATGATGAGCCATGTGGTGGCCATTTTGCAGATAAGTGAACAACATACAAGGTGCTCAAACTTGGCTACTACTAGCCAATAATTTTCAAGGACTCAAAGGTCTATGTCAAAAGATGTGATAGCTATCAAATAACTAGACAACCTGTAATATCAGATGAGATTCCATTGAAACCACAAGTACTTCTAGAACCATTTGAACAATTGGATCTTGACTTTGTGGAACCTATTAACCTACCTTCAAATGGAAATAAGTACATCTTATTGTGTACAAAATATGTTAAAAAATGGGTAGAAGCAAAAGCAGTGGCAAGAGCAACAGAAGAAAGAATGGTTTCATTCCTCTTTGAAGAAATCTTTGTAATATTTTGGAGTTCCAAGATAGATTGTTACAGACCATGGATCACATTTCACTTCTAAACTTATTCGAGAACTTATAGAAAAATCCAAAATCAAACATAGAAAGTCTACTCCGTATCATCCTCAAGAAAATTGACAAGTGGAATCTACTAATAAGGTTCTGGAAAACATCATGACAAAGACAATTTAGATGAACATAAAAAATTGATCAAACAAATTAAAAGATGCATTATGGGCATACAGAATTACATGGAAAAATACTACTAGATTCATCCCATATCAACTGGTATATGGTAAGGAATTTTTGTTACCAATCGAATTTCAAATTCATACTTTTAAACTTGCAGCATAATTGGGATTGGACCCATTAGAAGCCCAACAACAGAGAATTATGCAACTAAATTAATTAGAAGAAATCAAACAACAAGCAGTTGAGCATACATCACTAGTACATGAACAAAGAATTAAATGGCATGACAGATTTATCGAAAACAAATTTTTTCATAAGGGAGACTGGGCACTTCTTTTTGAATCCAAGTACAAAGATTTCAAAGCTAAGTTTACTAGTCATTGGCTTCGGCCATATGATATAGAAGAAATCTTTGACAATGGAGCAATTAAAATCAGGACAATTAATGAAGCAACAATTTCATTTCTAGTTAATGGACATAGACTCAAAGTTTATAATAAGCCTATCAATAAAGAAGACTTTCTGAAGAGAGTCTCAGTAGAAAAGAATATGGAAAAATGGAACATCATAGTAATATGCCTTCCCTACTTCCAGAATAAAAAATAAAAATAAGAAGTTAAAAAATAATAAAGGAGTTTGGTTGTGAAAAATATAGGATATTGGCACAATACAAACTCAATTTCATATCGGAAAGCTAGCTTGTTTGGCCAATATGAATTATTTGTTATGTTTTTCAATTTCATTTTGCAGAAATCATCCTCGAAAATTCAAATGCTTGAGGCCAAGTCTCAAAATAAGCAAGGGGGGGATTCATAATAAACCAACAAACTATGAAACTAGTTTAATGTCAAGCAGTTGTATTGTAGAAGGGACCTGAGACATCATCAGTAAGGGACATGAAAAAGATCAATGTCATATGTTATTGAAGAAGGGACCTAAGACATCATAATCAACATCAGAGGGACCTGAGAAGAATCTACAAGCATCTACAATCCAACAAAATCATTCAGCAGAATTCATTTTCAGGTCAAAATATTGTCATCATTAGAAAAATGTCAAGTGTTGAAAAAAGAGCCAAGGTCATCATCAATAGAAGAAAAGCATTGAAAATGAGCTATCAAATGAAAGGAAAGTATTGTAAGTTTAAAGTATTCTTAATGCCTTTGATTTTCAAATTTTTTCTAAGATTGATAAACTAGTTTAAACTTGAATATGCAATACTCATCTATTCATGTATACATCATCCTACATTATCCTGCATTACCCTATATCCTACATCACCCTACATTATATACATCTACCTCTTACATTATTCATTAACCTTATTATAACATTATATTCATCAATTCATCATTCTGTCAACCACATTCATTTTCATTTTTGACCGAAATTTTTGGCCACATCTCGTTTTTGGGGCCAAAATTTGTTTTTTTTCCTCATGGAAAATTGCCTACAAAAACAAGAAGGATTAGTTTCATATGCCTACAAAACAAAAACAAAGAGAGTTAGCATCATTACAACTATACTTAACATTTTATTTCAAAAAGAATTTGATTTGAAATGACCCAAGATTTGTGGTCATTTCAAAGCAATTTAATACATAAATATAATGTAAATGATGAAGAAAAGAGGGCAAGTATGCAATGATAAAGGCATAATAATGATATGAAACATGCATTACAAGTGTAATGGATCTAAAATGCATAATGAACAAGAATAATGCATAATCATGAAAGCATGCAATGCAAAAGTTAGAAACTAGACCTAAATGTGATGAGTATTATAAGCTCTACACTACAAGCAAATACAAAGCCATAATGCTGCATTAAAAAATAAAACAAGTGGCGATACATGTACAATGGACATAGCGATGAGAAAACAAGAAGAGTGGTGATAAAACAAGAATACAACCTGTGAGGATAGTAATTTAAGTAAATTGAAAAGCAGCGAGGACAGTCGAACAAGTGGCAACTAAAGGAACAAGTAACAAGATGAGCAGTCAGTAGAAAACGGTCAAAATTTGTTTCAAAGGGTTGCACACACAGTTGAACATTGTATGTGCATACTTCTTCATCATCACATCTAAGTTACATCTTAACCCAACTTAGAATCAATGGACGATGTGTATTCATTGTTTATCCACAACCTAAAACAACTAGAAACCCTGTTTGACTTAGAAAAATGTAGAGATTGAAAGAGAACTACGTGCAAAGAGGAGAACCCGGTGCAAGAGAGGTAGCATGAGGAATTGCGTGGAGAAATGTGGGGAGAAATGTGTTTGGAAGAAAAATAAATAGGAGAGCGCAAACTTGAGGTTTCCTTTACGCTGAGTAGAAAAATTCTCCATTGAATCCCATAAATTGCATGGTGATCATGTAAGAGTAGATCTGGGGGTCTTCTCAACAGCCAAAATATTTTTAAGATTGAGTTATTCTCTCGAATAATGTTCAAACTCCAGTTATTTTTCAAATGTGTCAAGTTGTGTGAAAAACATGACTTCAGTCCTAAGATTAGCAGTTCTTTGTCACCCTAAAAAGCTCTGCCACCTGTAGAAAATGATTTTCGAACTGTTGGAGACGAAGAGTTTAACTAGGACTATATGTTTACACAAGAGAAAACAAACCTTAAACGTGATAAACTGTACAATATTTCGACAAGTCATTTGCAACTCAAGTATCATTTCAAAAACGATTTCCTCATACATTTTAAACACAATTTTCCCAAATTTTACACAGTGAACATCCTTTTGAATGTGAAAAATCCTAGATCTGGATTCTTACTACAAAAAATCTGAACGACTTCTCCTATTATTTGATAATTATTTCATTACATTGAAATACCGAAGTAATTAATGAAGCAGTCTACATAAATAATACTGCGGAATAAATCTAATTGCTGAAACAATCTGAACAAAACTCAATGAAAAACAACCACATTGACACAATTATTTTTGGACTAAGTCCCCAGAAAAACCCAACTTAGGAAAACCGGTGCAGTAGATCTGAGGGTTTGTATTATTAAGCAGCAAAATCTTGAATACAACTAGGGTGCCAACATCCGGCAAACCCTTTAGAGAAATCTAGACAACAAAAATGACTCTGAGATATATCTCACTCAGCAAGTCTCCTGCTAATAAAAAACAACGCTGATGAAGCCCTCACTAGCTCTGTGTGATTGCTTACGCTGTATCTGTGTAAGCCTACATAGGCAAGCTAGAGGAACTGCGCCACCCTTCTCTGCAGCTAATCTAGCTTATCTGAAGTTGGATCTTGGCCCTCCTGGCTCAGAAACCCAGCCTCCATCTTTCTCTGGACTGACTCCAAGAGACATTGCGCTGGCTCTGCATGATTCTTTGCAGTAATTGCGTCACCCTAGCCAGAAATTGCGTTGTCTCTCTCCTACATTGATGTTGCCTCTCTCTGAAATGTATTCTTGGCCCTCCTGACCAATCTCTGCTTCTGACCCTCTCCGGATCTGATCATTGAATCAAATCACTTAGCAAACCAACCCTAGTGATTTGTTCTTGATCAAAAGTTGTGTCTTCTCACACAAATTCAAAAATTCTCAATGGCTCAAGTGTCAAGTGTGTAGTGTGTTTTCCATAGGCCCCTCACCTTCCTTCTTATAATCTTCCATTGACTCTTCAACGGTCCAGATTAAAACATAATCAAGGGCTAAGATTAACTTAGAGGTGATCCATGACTTCATCTAGAAGATTCTCACTTGATTTAATTAATACACTTTAATTAATCAAATTCCCTAAGTTTAGACTTAGGAAAACTTTAAAAATGATTAATTAATTTAATTAAATCATCTCTAAGTGGAATTTTTCAAAACCATTTCTGGTTTTTATGGAATACATGTGTCTTAGCCTATATAAAAAATTACAAGGCTAGAGCACATCCGATGCTACCATAAATCAACATTGAATACACAACGAGCAGTTTTGTACACAGAGAAGGTTTTTCATTGATTTTTATGGGAAATTTTGCAAAAAGTGAGAGATTTTTGTAGTGGAGATGTTTTTACATGGTTTTTTTTACACAGTGAGTTTTTTTACCCAGAGTTTTGTTTATTTTTTTCTTTTTTGAATACCATTGGCAGTAAGAAATAGAGAAGTTGAAGATATAAAGGCAGAAGAAGTAATATCATTTTTTTCTCAAAGCTACATAGGTATGATTAGATGCAAATGGGAATCAAAACTGAGCCTAAATACTTCAAGATAGAAAACTGGAGTAAGGATACAATAGAGAAACTATACTAGATAGGGTTACTAGAGTTTCTTAAAATGTTCAATGGTCACAATGATAAAATCACACAAGAGTTCATAGAGAATTTTGAACATGGAAAAACCAGAATTGGTGAACTTTCTATACCATTGAACCCATCCTTTATTTCTCAAGTGTTGGACCTTACTTTGATAGGAGAAGAGTATCACAAGGGTTTGCATTTTAAGGAGAAGGGATGCAGCGTTTTCCTAGAGAAACAAAGGAAGGGGTCCTTTGATAGAACAAGAGGGATTCCAAGAGATTGGCTCAGAGAACCATGGTTAGAGTTGGTTTTGATTATCCAGAAGTACTTCACCTTTGATAATCGGTACAATGTGATATATCTTTATCATATCAAGTTGCTTCAACATATGAAGGGAGATTGTAAAATAAACTTATCCTACTTATTTTCAAGAAGCCTGACCGAAATGATAGAGAATGTCAAGAATAAAACAGAATCCAAGGAAGCCAATATCTATCAACATGGGCTAATCAAAATACATGTGGAGTATTAGGTAAGGAATAAGGGAATTTTTTGGAAGGATTTTTTGGCTAAGAATAATTTTGAAGAACAAACAACAGGGAATGAGGAGAAGTTTGAGCAGTTGCATGTAACATGAAGTATCATGAATTCCCCTTTGTATCCTAAGACAAGATTGAAGAAGAAGCAAGATAATATTATGATTGAAAAAGATAAATAATTAATTTTCATTCCTAGGAAGCTTAGGATAAAATCACAAGAGGAACCAAACAACAAAGGAAAAGATCCAGAAATTGAAATTGTTGAAACTGAGCCTCCAACAACATCAAAGCATATTGATGAGATTGTACAGGGAATGGAGAAGGATGTCCAGGAAGAGCCCATAGAGAAATACTCATATTTTGAGAATGCTTTGGTAGGAGCTACCTCATCTCACTCATATGCCAAAGAGGCTGGGGATGAATTTCAATATCTGCACAATGAAGAAAATCTTAAGAGAATAACATAACTAACAAGTGAGCTGGAGGACAAAAAAATCATGGAGAAATATTTGAAAAAGGAGAACAAAATGTATAAAGAAAATAACAACAACATAATCATGGAAAATAAGAAATTGAGCAAGCAGATTAAAAATCTTGAGACTCATAATATCCTCATCTCCAAACAAGCCTACATATGGCTAAAGGAGAAAAATTCATGTTCGTACAAATATGAGAAGCAGAAAGTGAAGGCTTCCATCTACAAAGAAGCGAAGTATGAGGGTGCTATAGGGTCAGGAACAACATGGGCATAATCAGTCAAGAGATCCAAACAAAGGAGGCAAGCATGAGGACATGCTTGAACATCGGCAAGGGGGAGATGTTGGTCCTCGATTTTGGTCATTTTTTCCTATCCTAAATCCATCTATTTACCACCATATTCCATATTATTTCACCCATATATGCCTCATTTTAGTCCTATTTTTCATATTCAGGTAACTAAATTATTTTTTTCAATTTTTAGAACTTTTTGTAAAAATTGGGTTTTAAGAGTAATTTTGGATTGCTTTAAAAATTCCCATAATGACTCCATTAAAGTCATATGTGCAGGACACCTGGGCAATATCTGAGCGCATATTTGGAAATATTGGGAACCACAGATGGAGAAATACTTATTGGTTCAGTCAAACTGAGCAAAAACAGGCTCAGTCAATGCTGGTCAAACTTGACTTGTCATTTAGAAATCCCTAGTAAAAAGGGGCAGATTTATTATTTTGTGGGATTTTTCCTAATTCTGTGAACTAGACTTGATGAGTTCGACCTTGTTGTGTGGATTAATCCGTCTTGCGGACAAGACCGATCTCCCTAGTGTCAAAAGACAATCTAGCAACAAACGAACAACTAAGCTTGTCTTTCTCTAGATATATTCATTTTACAAATAAATTTTATAAAGGTGTCGATCCTACCTTAGATCCAAATGCTTATTTGCGGTCGTAGTACTTCTGTCACAACAAGAGTTCTTTCATCAACCTGCAATCACAAACAAGAAAATATTTAATAGCACCTGTATAACAAATAATCATAAAACATATCCATCATAGCTGTGATCAAGGAATCTATGAAATAAATAATCAAACGACAACTTATTGAGAAAAACAAAAATTGATTGCATTAATATTAATATAAGAAAACCTTACAACCTGAGCCTTGATGTTGCACAGGCCTTCCCGGGGTCTGAAGCAGGAGTCTCCTCTACTTTGAAAAGCTCTGCACTCCTCCAACCAAGACGAAAAGAGGTATGTAATCTTTCCTCACAAAGGTCTTAGTTAACTGAGACTAAATCTTAACAACACTTCTTCAAATATTCTAAAAGCTTGAACTCCCCTTGAGGCTACCCAATGCCTCTTTTTATAATGGAAAAGAGGAGGTTTTCTGTTCCAAGTATGAAGGGATAGAATCCTCCTTCAAAGGGATAAGCTCCTCACATCAAGGGGTTAGCTCCATAAGGTAAGGAATTCATGCAACTCATAAGAGTGATTCTGCCACCGCAAGTTCCATTCTAGAAACTTCTAGAATTTACTTTAATTGAGATTTTTGGAATTTACTTGCGCCTTTTTTATCTTACAGGGGTCCGCACCTTTAACAAAGATAAAGTGTGTTTAGGTACGCAGGATAGCTAAACATTGGGTGCGGGACCGTAGGCAAGATAGCCAGAAAGTGCGACACCAAAGTTTAGGAGACTCTTAGGAACTTTTTCTGATTTTCAAGGCTTGACATGAGGAACTTGATATGTTAGATTTGCAGAGGGGGAAGTATGAGTAGTAATTAGCTCATACACATAGCAAAATGTCAGAATGACAATTTTTAGTGTAACAGACCTATATGGATGGATTATGATTGGTAAGGTTGTTAGAGCCATTAAAGTAAAGTTTGTTTATGATTTGCCTATTTAAAGAAGGATAATATGCGTAATTTGGTACTAAGACTATTGGAGAATTTTGAGATAATTTGAAGAATCATTTCTACTGTTCTATTCGTTGTTCATGATGGGGATGCTTTATTAAGTTAGCTGTAGCTGAAGAATCATTCAGGTGTACAAGGCAAGGTTGGAGGGCCCCCATACCAAGCTAATTACACTTTGGTTAAATTTTGTATAAATTAGCATAATTTTGATTCAATATTTCTTGTTTCAGTTTTATGATTTTGTTACTTAGATATGTTATAATTTCTGTATGATTTGATTATTTTGGTTTAAAATATAATTTTCATATGAAAGGACAACCAAGGATTTAAGTTAAATTATCTTTCTATCAAGTTATGGATCACAACTAAAAATCATCCTTTTGCATTTCTTGAATTGTTTCTTAAATCTGAGTTTATGATTTGATGAAATGGTAATCTTGTTGGAGTATAACTATGAAGAAGGAAAACCAGGACCTCCTAAGTTAGGAGCCTCTTCTCTTGATTTCTACACATCACAAACTACTGCTCTTTAGTTTCTCTTCATGAGGATAGTACCATGGGGAAAGACAACCAAGACCTAATAAGATAGGAGCCTCTTCCTTTGCTTACTGCATCTTGAATCAGAAACTTTTTAGTTAGATCTTATTTTTGTAATATGAATTTCCATTAATCTTAAAACTTAGAATATATTTGTAATATGCATTTCCTTCAATTTTTAAGCCTTGTCTTCTAAAATTCACTTTACCTAAAATCCATATACTTTGGACATGCTTCCAAGTCTACAAACCTGGATTGACAAGTAAAACACCTTTGTTAGTTTACTTAGTAAATTGACTGAACATATGGTGTGATTTGAAGTAGGTTTTAGCTATTCCAAGCTTTCAATTTAGTAGAGGGTGGGGTTAGGGTCCTATGAGTAAGAATATTGGAGGTATGGTGATTGATAGGGAGGTCAAAATGATAGGAGAAGGGAAGAAAATTGAGGGAAAGGTATATAATGGGTAGGGAGGGGAATAGGAAGAAGAAAAGGGTGCAAGTGCACGGGGTGGGAGGAGTCAATAATGGAGGGTGCATGGATAAGACAAGGAGAGTCAAGTATGATATGGGTTTGGACTAGTAGGGTATCAATTGGAATGGGGGATTCAATGGAGAAAAAACAATGGGGGAAGGAACAATGAGGACATCAACATGGTAGTGAGTCAAGGAACCATTTTCTTTTCTACTTGTATACCTTTTATATAACATAAGTATTTTTTCTAATGTAGAAAGAGAAATGGCGACATTGACACAAAAGGTGATTCAAGGAACCCTTTGATTTTGCACTCATGTGATTTTTATATAATATAATAAATATTTTTCACATAAACACATACTAAAGTAGGAAAAATTTGCATGTAAAATATCAGTGCAACATGACGACCTTTCTTTGTAACTAGTACAAGTGATATATTGTGATTTTACCTTCACCTAATCATAAATATATAAAGGAGAAGTTACAGAAGCCTAATGGATGATATATACTTGTATTCACTAATAGATATCCATGTAGGATTCCTCTCCTACAAGATGATTGATGGTACACAGTGCTTCTTAATGATGCCAGTAGAAATGAGGTGTAGTCATCCAACTAGAATTGTACATATATATATATATATATATATATATATATATATATATATATATATATATAGAGAGAGAGAGAGAGAGAGCCTTAAGGGTTAGCTCACTCGGTTGATGCCAAAGTTGTCGTGACATCATTGGTTATTTGGCACACTATTGAGGTCCCTATTTCAATTCCCACGAGTTCAAGCACAATTGTCTATGCCATGCATGGAGGTGAGAAGGGAACCAAAAAAATGGGAGGAGAAATGAGGGCATCAACATGGCAGGTGAGTCAATGAACCCTTTTTTTTACTTGCATTCTTTTTATATCAAACACCATGTATTTTCTCTAATGTAGGACCAATGAGGGCATCACCATCGAAGATGAGTCAAAGAACCCTTTGATTTTGTACTTGTGCGCTTTTTGTATAACATAATAAGTATTTTTCCACACACACACTAAAGTAGGAAAATGTGCATTTAAAGCATAAACGAAACATGACCACCTTGCTTTTCAAATAATGCAAGTGGCATGTCATACATTTAATTTCTCCTAATTGTAAATCTACAAAGGATAAGTTACATAAACCTAGGTGATGCTCAATAATGTTATTCCAATAGTATATATCCATGAAGGTTTCCACTCCCACCCGTGTTAAATATTGGTAGCTACAAGATAAATTTTCCCAAGGAGAAGCCCAACTACCCCAAGGATGATCCATTCTTCCTTAAAGGAAATTTCAAATTGGTCAAATATATTTTCTAGTTCGTGTTTGCCAAGTTTTCCCACTGGAAGATGACAAGTTGGCCCCACCTAAGGAAATTACCCCTCCTCACATACATACAAATAGAACTTCGTTGGAGGTCATTTTGGCATGCATCCATCACATCACATCATCTGAAATTTGCAAATCAGATTCACACATGTGAGGAAGGAAGGAGAACATTTTCTATTTTGACCAAAGTTGAAATTTTGTTATGTTTTGGGACTATTTTGACTAGCACTGACTATCTTTGACTTGGGATGATTTGATCTGATTTTTTTGAGTTTATTAGCTGTCTTGGTGGCAAAATTGAAGGAGACTTTGACTGAATTTTTTCTGGGCACTTTGACTGACTTTCATCGCAGGTTGAAACTAGGGTTTGACTGCAGGTTAACTGTGGAAGTTTGACCGAATTGCAGAAAGGAATTTTGTCACTATTTTGATTGAGTTTGACTAAGTAAGGAAGGTCAAATTTATTGTTGGGTTGACTAAACTTTCTACACAGTTTGACCATTGAATTTTTCATATCGTTGAGTGTTGTTGACTATACCTCCATAGGTCAAAAATTGCAGGTTGGTATCTTTGACCAAATTTGAGTATTTATCTCTCGTCGGATTGGTTGATTTGGATAATGAAATATTTGGCTTTGAATGGTCATTGGATGCACTATTGGACTGATGTATCTCATGTTGAACATTGATTGACTAATAGAAGAAGAATAATTGATTAAGGGTTTTCCCCCTTTGTGGGGTTTTCCCCTAGTCTTTAACCAAATATCTGTATCTCATTGTGCTTGGCTATGTTCTATTGTGAATTTATTGTTTACTATTCTATCTAAAATTTCTTAATTGTTATTGGGGTGATTGGAATTGGAAGAAATTATTTTAAGTGATTATATCATCATAAAACACCCTGAAAAATTAACAACCTCATGACTAGTGTTCCATTATGCTCCCTAATGGTGCCAACTTGTAATAAAGTTCTAGCCATCCAACCAAAACCACACATTATATATCTATCTATATACAAATATGTATACATAAACCCAAGGGTTAGCTTAATCAGATGATGCCAAAGTTTCCAAGACATTGTTGATAATCCATCACACTATTAAGGTCCTTGATTCAATTCCCATGCAGTTAAGCGCACTAGTCTATGCCAATTGCTTTACATTGGGTACCATCCTAGCATCAGGGAAAAGTGCCCAAGAATTTCCTAAGGATTTATTTATTCCCTATAAATAACTCTTAAATAAATCCCTAAGAAACTCTTGGGCACTTTTTCCTGTTGCTAGGATGGTAACCAATGTAAAGCAACTGGTATAGACTAGTGTGTTTGACATTTAAGAAAATGTCAAACACACTAGGAAAATTCCAAATTGACATTTAAGATCTCCTTGTGTTGTGGGACATTGGACCGCCTCCATGTAGTGATTTGATTGCTCAAACTACAAAGGTGTGCATACCATACCCTCTAATGAATTTAAACATGTAACCTTAAAGGAGTTTTTCTCACTATTCCTATATTTATTATTAAGTAATCCTATGTGTAATATTATTTATGTTAACCTCTCTTGATCAATATATACAAAGAAAACCTCATAGGAAGTACCTAGGTACATCCTCATATTTTGAGGATGGTACTTACTGTAAGCATGGTATTGAGTGAGGAATGCAATAGAGGTAAGCCAACTAAGGGGATTGAACCCAAGACCTCATACATGAAGCTAAAAGCAATCATCCACTCAAGCTAGCCCACCTTGATTCTCTCTCTCACTCCTTACACACACACACACACACATGAGGAATACCTCAAAATATGCCCTCCTACCCAAAGCCATAACAACCATTGGTAACCTAAAAAGACGAGAAACTAGACTCAAACCTCATATAGACTAGAATTTCAGCAAACTCCCAATTGAAATGTTCTATTTAAATGAATGGAGATAACCCATTAGGGTACATAAACATACACACACACACACACACACACACACACATTCAAGGAAAACATTGTGGGATAGACCCCTCTTACCTAAAATATCTAGATGAAACACAATTCAATTTCCAACCACAATAGTAGTTCGTAACCCTGAGGGACTCAACCAAATTTGACTAGCTTATGGCTTGTACATCAACAACATTCTTGTCAAGTGGATAGTTTAGTTGATTGAGTGAATTCTTAGAGATTATACAGATAAATGAGAGAGAGAGAGAGAGAGAGAGAGAGAGATTTTCCCCTAGAATTTTTATGACTCATGCATAAAGATCATTCATAGGTTTAGGATTTAGTACCCATATGAGTAACCCTATTTATGCTAACATTTCTTCATCAATCAAAATTGAAGAGAACTACTAAACATACAAAATGAGGGGTTAATTTATGATATAACTAGATATGATAATTTCATTAATGTCCAATAAATGACCACTAAAGTAGGTCAATGGAACTATGAGATAAAATGATATCAGTACAAAGTGGTCACAAAGATAACTCCAACAAAAAGAAATATGTGAAAAGTAAAGTATGGATCTAATATGAAGCCTGCGAAAGAAAACACTAAAGTGGAAAGCCAATCAAAGAAGCATATGCACAATAGAGATTGATCCAGGATCTAGAATATAAATAATCATGCAAACATATGATGGTCCATTGGATCTATCCCTCCTAATATCCAAATCCAAATGGAAAAATCTCAAAATAAATGGTTGCCTCGATGAAGTGTTGGATTGTGCACTATGCTACTGCCTAGAAGAAATGGCCCATCACTAGGGCTTGGATGATCCCATTTGACTAGTGGAATGGAATCTATACTGGAAATACCGTTGAGGTCTATTGGATGTAGGGATGGTTCCCTAGGTCCATTAATATGGGTTTAGAAGCAAATAAATTATTAGTTTGTCTCTTGGTGCCCTTAGTAGATGGGGAGCACCATTAAAAATGAAGTACCCTTTGAGTCAAAGCAAGTATAGGATGTGGGCCTTTTTCCTGTATAAGTCAAGGCATTTTTGGTTAAGGTACTTGAAGAAATTGGAGAGGGAATGTGGCTCTCTAACTAGACTATGGAACCACCCTCAGAGTTCATAGTAGATGGGTTAATAGAATTTAAAGTGCTCCATTGTCCCAACCTCTCAAAAATGGCGCAATTAGTAGATCCTGTCTAGCAAGCGAATCTAGTGATCTACCTCTAAATGAAGTCTATGTGAACCCACTCTGAACCAGCCCATGAGAATATGAAGAGCATGTGCCCAATTATAGAGAATTTATTGAGGAAAAATAATGAGTTTGTCTCGCAACTCCATGAAGAGATTAGCATAGAAAGCCATATGTGGACGTAACTTGCTCTAAAGTTTTATCTAAGTGAACTATGCAAAGTGTCTCTAAATGTCACCTAGAATGATAAGGCCCTTGAAACTCTAAACCATAAATAACTATGGGCTAGATAAGGGTGTCCATGAGAGAAAACTTAGACAATATGTCTTATTAGTGGTGCTAGGAAAAATGCCACTCCAAAAGTGAAAATGATCCACAACCCTTGTTGACCCAAGGTTGAAGGGCATGCCTTAGATCAAAACAAGGTCTTGATAACTGCACCCCCAAGTAAGTATAGTTCTTGGAGATCTTAATCTCCTCCCCTCTGAAAAAGAAATGATAATACAATGTGATTGTCTTCAACCTCTTGAAGATCAGAGCCCTAATTTTACCTATATTGACCATTAATTATCAAATGTCATAAAAAGTGCCAAAGGCATCTAACTATCTCTGCAAGCTCTCTGAGGATGAGGCCATGATGAACATGTCATTAGTGGAAAGTAGGGTAGATATCAAATCTTGGTGGAAAAGACACTCATTTTCATCCTAAATATGCTCATGTAGGAAGGACTCTAGCTCATGAATGTTTGATCTTGTTGCAACATTTTTCTTGGCAAGATGTCACACAATTGTTTTTTATAGCTTTGCTAGGAATTTGTCAGCCTTCTTGGGTGTTTTACTGCCTATCATTACGATACTTATTTTTTTAATCTTAAACTTTGATAGGGTTTTGTAATGAATATTTGTGGGACACTTGGTAATAGAAATAAGGAAATAGATCAGTAAACTCGGACATTAAAAAATCTCTCAAGCTTCAAAACTTTCAGATTACTCACACTTAGATAAGTGAGGGTCTGCCACAAGAATTGGGTTGTCTATTTACTATTTACTAACTTTTTTAATACACTACAAAGATCAAATGCATAAAAGTTATGAGAAAGATCTCAAAAAACAAATTGGTCTTTGTCTAGTTTACAAAATCAAGACTTTTATTTAAGTTAATATATCTTAATTTTTAAAAAAATTTAATTTTATAAAATTATTTCTTTTATTTTAACTAATATCTTTTAATTTTAAATAAATGTAATTTTATAAAAATATTTATTTTAAATATTAGAATTTGGCAAATGAAAAGTTGTGTTTTATCCAAAACTTCATCCAATTTTATAAAATTATTTCTTTTATTTTAACTAATATCTTTTAATTTTAAAATAAATTTGATTTTATAAAATACTTATTCTGAATATTAGAATTTGGCAAATGAAAGGCCGTGTTTTATCCAAAACTTCATCCAAGTCAATACCATGCCACGATTCAAATGAAAAAAGTGCAAGCAGGAGAAGTTGACAGGTCACATGGTACGATCAATGTAAATGGTTTATGAATCATGTCAATAAAAAAATAGAACAAGACAAGTGAGTAGATTTCGGGCGGGTTGCTCATCAAATTGAAATGTTTAATACGTTGAGAGGTGTATTATGTTTAATATTCAGATTTAGAAGACATTCTAAATCTCTTAGGAGTTGAGGAACTCAGTGGTTTCCGTTGACAGGGGATTTAATTCTCTTTTCAAAAGGCAACTCAGATGGTTTTCATAAGTCATGAAGAGCACATTCGCAGGTAGTAGAAATTATTCTCTTCAACATACTGCAAAAAAAATCCATCAAATCACATTTACAGGTAGCAGAAACCAGTGGCATAGAGCAACAACTGTTCTTCCTCATGTTCGGTTCTGATAACATTGATTTACACATATCACATGAAGTCCACATTTTAAAAAGTTTGTTGGGCATTGGAGCAAGAATGTCCTAACTAGCATATGATTTGAAAAAAATTGTCTTTGATCATAAAGGCATCCAACACATTTTGCAAAAATTACTAGCCAACTTGGAGGCATTTAGTTAACTAGTCCACATATATTTTTTTATTATTTGTATGCGAAATTAGTGCATCTAGAAAAGGATATTATGATTTTAAGGAAAGGACATATATCAAACAAGTGGCAGAGTCGACCATTTTTAAAGGGTGGATAACCAATCTTGTGACCATTTTTAAAGGGTGGATAACTCTAGATTTCAAGCAGAACACCTATTAGTAAAAGGTTCATTTCTAGATTTATGGGAAATTAATAATTTTTTAGTGAGCAACTTCAACAATTTTAGATTTTAAGGAGGATCAACATTAGAGAGCCAATTTCAAATTCAAAGGCAAACTTGGAGGCAATATTTGAGGATCAGCTTCAAATTTTTTGTAGATTATCTTGAGATTGCTTTTATTTATAGTATATTGTTAGAGTTTCATTCCTACCTAGTAACAACTTCATGATTGTAATTTCTTACATATTATTTCTTTTTTATTGTAAAATGATTGGTTTTTGGGCCTAGAAAGACTTGTATCTTTTGTAAATATTTTCTTTTGAAAATTTAATCAAAGATTACTGAGTTCAACTTATGGAATTGTGGTTTCTTTGCGAATGATTATTTCTTGTGGTTTTAATTATATTTTCTTCGTACACTTGGAGTTTTGTGGATCTATATGAGAGGTTAGGCTAAGTATCAACCTCCCTCAGTCCCCCCAACAAAGTTATATTCTTTACTGGGCAATCTATATAAATTATCTGTTTATATTAGTTTCTCTGCATATGAAGATTGTTACCTTTTGCATAACAGTAATATGTGCTTTTGTTGCGCTGTTGAAAGTATTTCTTCACGCTTTCTAATCTTATTGGTTGGCTTATATATTCATAATGAGTGTGGATATTAGTTGATAACTTCTTTAGTCTTCTAGCCAGATCTTTTAAGTTAATATTACTTTGTCATGGTTGGATTTCATAAGTTTGATTGGGCTTTATGAAAGAGAGGGTTTTATTTGTTTAAGCAAGGATTTGAAACCCTAAGAAACCACCTCTCAAAACCCCCAAATTTGACCATTGTGCTTCATAGGATGTTGTTTGATGATAGTGAACAATCAAAAGCTTCGTAACATTGAGGGAGCCCCCTCTGGTTCAAGGGACAACTTGAACCTAAAGCAGGTTGAGTTGATTTCTTGGTGCAATTTCCAGCCAATAAAATTCCTTCAAGAAATAGATACAACAAACAAGGAGTGTGTCAAGGGATGCCCTACTTTACCCTAATAGTATTTTCAATAAAGTTAGACATCTCATGGGTTATGCAAAGAAGACCAAGGATCGACTCATATAAACATATAATGTTGATCAATAGGTCTCCAAAATGATGATGTATTTGAGCCTCTAGGATAGGGCCTCTTGGGAGATAGAGTCAAAAGCTTTTGGAAAGTCTACAAAATAGTAATAGACTTTCAAAGAGTGATGTTGCACCTCTTAAATGATGATTCATATATAGAATTGTGATCAATCATTTGGTGTGTGGGTTTAAATCCAGATTTTCCTCTAGTTCTAAGGTGTCTCCACAGAAGCTCCCTAGAAAGCTTCACATGGAGGACCATAACATAGAGCTTTGAGAACATGTGGCTAAACAAAATTGTTCTATATTTTTGAAGATCAACATTTAAGCCCAATTTATGTAGTGATCGATGAATAGTGTGATGTGACTAAGTCTTTGGGAAACTTGTATGAACAAGGTTGAAAATATTGACTGATCAATCATCGAGATAGTGAAAATATCATGTTTGAAGAGCTTTTCTTGGAACCTTTCCTTATTACCCACTTTATTGATAATCATCATCCAAATTTCCTCCTAGATGTCTAAAAATGAGAATAAGTAGCAACTAGAGGGGCAAGAGGCAACCTAAATCAAGGGTTGCCTAGGGACATCACAAAAGTCGGGGTATATGAGAACATGGATCTTGGGTTGAGATTAGGTAGGAGAGGGAAGTGGAAACAAAATATGGTACACCAAAATTTCTTGGGAGAGTGAATGAGGGAACTACTTATGTCCCATATCCTCTATGAGATGAAGATGAATTTATGATGGTGAAGGAAGTGGAAATAGGAAATATTAATATCAAGGTAGATGGGGTGAGCACGAGTGTAGAAATACCAAAGTTGGCTACAAAGGGCCTTGCGATCCTCTTTATATCATTAATTCATGGGACAATAGTTGGGTTATATGGAATGGGAGATGGATTGGGTAGAATGGGGGTATGATTTAAGGTTGGCATCCTAGATGGTAGATGAGAGATAAGTTCTTAGGTCCCTATAATAATAGTGTATTCACCTTATTGTTATTTTTAGTGTAACTCACTCTTGCTATTGCTGTGCCCATGTATCCACCATGTTGCTATTGTTGTGCCCCATAGAATTTCACTAGTGTTATTGTTGTTCCCTTAGATTATTATTGTTATGTAGGCTCTGATTATATTGTGACCCTTAGACTCCTATATATACCAAGGAGGTCTTATCATTTGTATCATCCAAGAATTGTTCATTTATGTAATGTAAATGAGGTTTCCCCATAAAATAGAACAATTTTTAAGTCATTGATCTATATTTTCTTTTGTTCTTTAAGCTGGTTGCATAACATTTGGTATTAGAGGTTTGAATTATAGGGTTTCACTTCTTCAAGTAGGTCATCTTGGAATTTTCACTATAACGTTTTGTCTACGAAGCTTCAGAAGCTGAAATTGTAACCATGTGGAGCTAAAATATTGGTGAACCTTGTGTGAAAATTTCAGATCTTGGTTCACTATATTTTTGGATATATGATTTGAGCAAGTCAAGGTTTTTGCAGGTTCCAGAATTCCGAACAGGCGACCTAGGGAAAATCGTCATAACTTCCTCTTTGAGCATCAAATTTGAATTTCATAGAAAGTGACTGAAAGTGGACAAAATGTATTTTTTTGGGTATAATTTTCAGGACCGAAAGTCGAAACAGTGACATGTAGAACTCCGTACAAGCTCTCTCTACTGAACCAATCTATATTCAGGTCATCCTGGGAGATTGGGCATAATTATTTCTTGAAGAATCCAATATTGGTCTGATTTGTGGGGTTGAAAAGAAGAATCATAGGAATACCACAAGATGAAAGTTCAGATCTTGGAAATCTAAAATTACAGAAATAACAGTTGCAATATCGAGCTCATAAAAAACAAAAAACATGTGTGTATTATTTTTTAAAATTTTGCATTATTTTTGTTTAAAAAATCAGTTTGAAGTGATTCAAAGGGAATAGTGAAGCATAGATATAATTGTTTGATTAAAAAATGCCTCGAAACAAAAAATGGACAGACCTAGTAAGAAACCAAAAAACTCTTCTATGGCACATGAAGAAGATAAATAAATGCAACATGATATATCAAATTTATAAGACCAAATGCAACAAATTTCCCTCTCACAAAAAGTAACAAAAAATGAATTGGAAGCCATGATGAATGTTAAGATAGATGGTATAAAAATGGACATGGGATTTTTGAATGATGGTTTAAAAATAAACATGGAAGCAATGATGAATGTCAAGATAGAGGGGTTGAAGGAAGGTTTGACAAAGTTGCTAGAAGAAAGACTTCCGAGTAGTGACACTAATCCATGAAAATCATGATGAGGACAAAAGGAATATGAATTATGATTTTAAAGACTCCAATGTTGGGTTTAAGAACCACGATATTCCAAATATCAATATGAGGAAGTTTGATGGCAAGGATCCGGTAACATAGATACTACAAACAAATCAATATTTTGATCTTCATGATGTGAAACACAGACAAAGGTACACATTGCAAATTTATATTTAGAATCCAATAAGTTTGTATGGTATCGATGGCATTGTTCTTGTAAACCACTTTTCACTTGTTCAATTTTTACGGAGGAAATAATAGCACATTATGAGGATACAAAGAGAAACACCTTCTTTAGCCAATTAATAAATCTCAAACAAAAGGGTTCAATGGCAGAGCACATTGATGACTTATAAAAATTGAATATCAGGGTAACCAATATTCCAGAGGAGAATAGGATTGATGCCATCATAGGGACTTTGAAGGATAACATCCAACATGAGGTTCACCTGATTCATTAGAGAAGACATTCAAGGTGGCAAGAAAAGTTGAATGTAAAATTATGGCAACAAGGAAGTCTACCACTCACAACTATAAAGATGGAAGTGTTGCTACTCTTATCCTTCCACAACCTACAAGGTTGACGCCACAAAAATTGGAGGAAAAAGGAGCAAAATGGCTTTGTCACATTTGTGATAGAAAATACATTAAAGGTCATAAGTGTGATGATAATAAAGTATTCTGCATAGATTGTGAAGAGGAGGAAGAAAAGGAACAAGAAACATCAAAAGACGAGGATATACACCAAGAACCAACCCATGAGAAAGAAGAAATGAATCTGACCATATCTTACAATGCATTGGAAGGAATTACCACTCCTCAAACATTCCAGATAGAATGATATATCAAGAAGAAAAAGGTAACAATGTTGGTTGATGCAGGTAGTACTCATAATTTTATTCATTGTGAGATAGCCAAGGATGAAATTTCTTCCTATATCCAACGCCAGAGTGTCAAGTGATGATTTCAAATGGAGGAGCTATAAATTTCTCTGGAAAGTGCCATAATATCAAGCTAACCATGAGGGAATATGTATTGAATAATCCAATGCTTTCCATTCCAATGGGTGGTGCTGGTATTGTACTAGGAGTCCAATGGTTACAATCTTTGGGGATGATAACTTTTAATTTTCAATAATTTTTCTTGAAATATTTTGGGAAGGAAAGGAAGTTGAATTAAGGGGTGTCACAGGGAAACCAGGAAAGATAATCAACTTTAATGGCATGAAAAATCTTCTGAAGAAAGAACAATGGGGCATACTTGCACAATTATGCTCACTAGAGGTTCAAACATCAAAACAATTTATTTCTCTAGATCTCCAAAAAGTCTTAGACAATCATTCCAAGGTATTTGAGACTCCCAAAGGCCTCCCACCTATTCGTGATCATGATCATGTTATTCATTTGATTCCAATAAGTATTCCTCCAAACATTTGACGTTACAGATATCCCTATGCCCAAAAGAGTGAAATTGAACATATGGTTGCAAAAATGCTAGAGTTTGGTATAACTCAACCTAGTCAAAGTTCTTTCTCTGCTCCAATAGTATTGGTGCATAAGAAGGATAGATCATGACATATGTGTTAGGATTATAGGGATCTCAACAAGCTCACTATTAAATATTAATTTCTCTTTCTTTTCATTGATGAATTGTTGGATGAATTATATGCAACAATTTTCTTCACTAAGACAGATCTTCGTTCAGGATATCATCAAATTAGAATGAAGATTGAAGAGATTTCGAAAAAAACATTCAAAGCTCATAAGGGTAATTATGAATTATTGATCATGCATTTTGGCCTTACTAATGCACCTTCGAAATTTCACGGTTTAATGAATTCCAGTTTCAAATCCTTCCTTAGAAAATTTGTTTTAGTATTTTTTGATATACTAATCTACAAAAAATCTTGGAAGGATCATGTTCAACATGTTGACAGGGTGCTCAAATTATTGGAGGAGAAACAATTATATGCAAAAACCTCCAAATGTTTCTTTGGAGTACAGGAGGTGGAATTCTTGGGTCATATTGTATCTCATGAGGGTGTTAAGGTAGACTAACAAAATTAAATCCATTAAGGAATGGAAAATCCCCACAACCATAAAAAATCTTCAAGGATTTTTTAGGTTGACATGGTATTATCACAACTTTGTTAAGAATTATGGGAGAATAGAAACACCTCTAACAACATTACTGAAGAAAGATGCATTTTCATGGACTCCAGAAGCAACCAAGGAATTTGAACATATCAAAGAGGCAATGTGCCAAGCATCAGTACGACTTCACAAAAACCTTTATTGTGGATTGTGATGCCTCAGGAAATGGAATCGGTGTTGTTTTAATGCAAGAAGGAAGACCCATTGCTTTTGAAAGTCATCCAATGAAAGGAAAGTGTTTACACAAACCTATTTATGAGAAGGAAATGTAGGCAATACTACATGCACTAAGCAATGGATACCTTACCTAATAGGAAAACAATTCAAGGTAAAACCAAATCATGATAGTCTTAAATAATTTTTGGAACAAATATTATCTTTAGAAAAACAACAAAAAAGGATCACAAAAATGTTGGGTTATGACTTTGAAATCATCTACAAAAAAAATGAAGAAAAATGTTGTTGCATATGTAGTCTCAAGAAAGGATGAGGATGTGGAAGCATTGTTTTGTGCCATTTCTATTATCCAACTTGATTGGATAACCGAAGTAAGGGACGAATGGAAGAATAGTGAAAAGGTGTGGACACTCATTCAAAAGTTGTAGCAAGATCCCAATGCATCTGATACATTTAGCTAGAAAAATGATTCATTATGGTACAAATTTTGCTTATATTTTTATATGAATTCCCAACTCAAGAAAAATATTTTTTTGGAATTGCACAACTACCCTTAGGAGGGCACTCAGGATTTTTAAAAGCTTACCAGAGGGTCAAGAATGATTTTTTTTTGGATGACCTTAAATATGATATTCAAAAGTTTGTGGTAGAATGTTTGGTTTTCCAACAAAATAAGGTTAAGACAATTAAAACCTTGGGTCTATTACAACCTTTAGCCATTCCAAGTTAGCATTGGGAGGAGGTATCAATGGATTTTATCACAATTTTACCCAATTCTGAAGGAAAGAGTGTCATCATGGTGGTAGTTGATAGACTTACCAAGTATGCACACTTTTGTGCATTATCTTATCATTTTAAAGCCAATATAGTTGCTACTGCATTTATGGAAACAATTCAAAAGCTACATGGAAACCCAAAGATTATTGTAAGTGACAGAGATCCCATTTTCACTGGAAATTTTCAGAAATAATTATTTTTTTGTCTTGATACTCAATTAACTCATATCTCATCTTATCATCCTCAATTTGATAGGCAAATTGAGATAGTGAACAAATGTTTGGAAGATATTTTTGTTGCTTTGTATCTAATAAAAAAACACAATGGATCAAGTGGTTACCTCTAGCTGAATGGTGGCATAACACTTTCTTCCATATTGCAGAAAAAATGACCCCATTTATGGCACTTTATGGATATCATCCACCATCCATCACATCAACTTTAAGAGAAAATTATAAGGTTCAAGTAGTTGAAGATCATAATGAGCATCAACAACAAGTTATGAAACTCTTAAAGAATAACCTCTCTCTGGAACATAATTGAATGAAACAAGAGGTAGCTCAGCATCGCAGTGAAATAATTTATGATGTAGGTGATTGGGTATTTTTACGGCTATAACCATACAAACAAATGTCCTGTAAGCAAGCTAAGAAGGATAATAAATTATCACCAAAGTACTATTTCCCTTACAAGATGTTGCAAAATATTGGTACTATGGAATACGAAATGGAGTTGTCTGCATCTTCCCGAGTACACCCAATTTTCCATGTTTCATGCTTAAAGAAGGTTATTGGTGACAAGCTCCTAGTTCAAACAATGTTTTCAAGACTTGACGAAGAAGGAAAAATCATATTTGAGCCTGAAGCAGTCACAGAAACAAGAGCCTAACAACTATAGAATCGATTAATTTTAGAGTATATCATTAAGTGGAAGAACTTACCCACTAAAGACTCCATATGGGAGGATGGGAATTTTATACAGAAGCATCTGAAACTACTCAAGCGTTGAGGAAAACACTTTTTTGAAGGAGATGGGGCAGGTTAGGTCCCTATAATACTAGTGTATTCCCATTATTGTTATTGTTATTGTAGCCCACTATTGCTATTATTGTGCCCATGTATCCCCCATGTTGCTATTGTTGTTCCCCATAGAAGCCCACTATTGTTATTGTTGTGCCTTTAAATTATTATTGTTATGTAGGCTCTGATTATATTGTGACCTGTTAGGCTACTATATATACCAAGGAGGTCTTTTCATTTTTATCATCCAATTATTTTTCATTTATGTAATGCAAAGGAGGTTTCACCCACGAAGAGGACAATTTTTAAGTCGATGATATATACTTTCTTCTATTCTTTGAGCTAGTTGCATAACACAAGTGTACTTGGTAGAGGCTGATTTAAGGGATGAAAATTGGGACTCAAAAGGGATCAATTGGTAGAAATGGAAAGTGAAGGTGTTGGGGTCCCTCTGCACAGACTCTAGGATACTCTACCTGGAACTACAACTGATCAAGTTGTCTTCCTAATCCATCTTATGAGAATGACTCGCTAACACCTTCCAAAAATCTTCTCGACCTCTAACAACTGAATCGACCCTCTGTCTCGCTAAATTGAACTCTACCTCTAAAGCTTCTGTGCTAGCACAACCTCACCGAGGAACTCGACCCCCCTATAGCTGATTCTCTGAACTATCCCTCTGGAAAAATCGAACTCTCCAAGGAATTCGATCTCTTATGTGTCTCACAAGTGTGTTCTCCATCTACACATCAACTTCTTTTAATCCTTTGTTGGACCTCCAACGACCAAGATTCAAACTTAATCAAGGGCTAATATTGTATCCAATTCGATCTCTGTGAGTTTCTAGATGATTCACACCTTATCTCGATTAATTCTGATTAATTAACCATATTTCCTATGTTTAGACTTAAGAAATATTAAAAAATAGGCTAGTAATCTAATTGATACACTTATAGGTGGAATTTCCAGAAACAATTTATGGGTTATGGATAACTCTTGTGTTTTAGCCCCTCCACAAGTTTCGAGACTTGAATACCTTTGATGCTACAAAAACTAACATTTAGGATTAGGAAGTATACTACAATGTAGACTCCTTTAGGTAGAGGAACTATATCATTACACGAGCTTGGAAAAATCATTCAATTTTTCTAGAGAAACCCTACCCCAAAGGGTGTCCCTAGCTAGATAGGATACCCTACCTAAAAATCTAACACCACCTAAAGACTTGGTCTCCTACCTACAAGAGGAAAGCCAATGATAACCTGTTAGGTCTTGGAGTGGCTGGATAAGGGCTCGAATCGGTATCAGTGATAAAGAGGATATTTGATGAACCAATAATGTCATAACTCAAGCTTAGCGATGACCAAAAATATCCATTGTCATTCCATCACCATTTCAAGTTACCTAAGGCTTGTAATCTCCTCCAACAAAGTCATCATTTAGATAACCTTCGCCAAGAACACATGGAAGCGAGGGGGGAGGGGGGAAGAGGGGAATCTGAGATGATGGCTATTTGATACAATGACTTTCAATTTTCCTATCTATCATGCTACTACGACCTTCTCCTTAGATCATTTTAGCTTCACAGACTAAGTTCTAGTAATATCCTTATTTAGAAATATCCTTCTAGGGAGGTAAAACAACCTTTGCTTGGCTTGGAGAGATTAAATCCAACTGCTTATTGACTTGAACCAAATTACAAATGGAGAATTGCATCTAAACCAATCTCTCTCTATAGTAATATTGTGCCTTATCTTAGAGGCCCTAACATAGACAATGAAATAATTGCATGCTATGTTGAAGCATTGTATATAATCACATAAAACATTCTCAAATCTAAAAAACCAACCTCTTAGAAAAATAAACATAAAAATTATTAAAGTATGGTTTTTTTATACATCCCGATGGGTGAGCTTAATCAATTTAAACTAACCAATTTCAAGGGGGAGATCACTTAAATCAATTAGAGGCACAATCACTAGATTCCTCTAATTTACCTTGAAGCTTGAAGTCATGTAAATATCAAAGTCCAATTTAAAATTTGATGAACATTTATGCAAATTCAACATAATAAAAAAGGTTTCCATTAAGGAGATGTCAGTGTAGGAGGATAGACACAGACTTCGAATGTTGAACTCGTGCTAGCATAAAATTTTGACCTTTGTGTTGTACTATACAATTGAAAAAGCAATGAATCGAAGGAATCTAATGTGCATGCAATTATAGGATAGTGGAGGAGGGTAGGCACAAGTGACACAAAGGTCAAATTTCGACGATAGTGGCGTACTTAGAGATTAAAAGAGGTACAAACAAGTTTTTTTTCCAGAAAGAAAAAAACGCTGTATATTAAATATAGCAGTGCATTAACCCAATCATTACACTCTCAGCTGTACTCAGCGAGAAAAACAGAAAATCACAGCCACTGGTTGTAAGATACCCTTCTAAGCAAGAAAAGGCAATCTAATGGATAGTGGCATACAAAATCTCGAGGGGAATAATCCCGTCCCCTTCATGAATTGATACCATACATCCCTACATGTAAGAAAAGACATAAACAGATAGAGAAGAAGACAAAATGATCAATGGATAATCTGAAAATGACTTTCATACAAATCTATATTGAAAATGTTGGATAGGAGATTTAGTAGGATATAGATTGCCGATGCATTTGAAGGATCAGAGAAATCCATAATCCAGTGTGGACAGGCTCGCTTGATGTAAGGCTAGAACAATCTCCCAGAATAGCGCGCTTGAAAAGATTGAACAATCTCCCATAATAGCGCGCCTGAATAGATTGAGCTGGACACCTCTCCATCACCCTTGCCAAAAGGGATGTATTGCTTGGCTGATATAGTATCGCCCGATATATAAAGTGTACAAAACTAAACTGGAAATTTAAGATAAGGTTGCTACAAGATACTGGCTCGCTTGATACCATGGAAATCTTGGTTATGGAATTGGAATGGAAGTGTCCCAGATTTGATTACCATCTCTGAAATGAACCACCTACAAAAACCCAAAGTTAGCTTTGATACCTTTTTTTGATAACCAGTCAGCTCACGTGTTATTTTCTCTGTATATGTGGTTGATCGGCAGGCAATTCAACCTCTGCCATAATCTTAGAGCCCTTTGGAGCCATCCCAGCAAAACCGGGTTCATCATATCTATGTTGTTTGTGATCCACCCAATAACTAACTTGGAATCTCCATATATGTTGAAATCCTGCAATTGTAAGTTGGTGGCTGCTAGAAGGCCACCCCATAGGGCCATGATCTCTGCTTTGTTGTTGGTCCTGGGCCCTCCGTTCCAAAAAAAGTGAATCCTTTCTTGCTGTGACAATTTGATCCATGCACCACATCCTGTAATGCCCTCCTCACATGCCCCATCGAAAAAAATGGTTGGGATGGATATCTCATGTGGTCTAATATGAAAGGAGCCATCCAGGACCGAGACATCAGGAAGAGGCCGCTCATCAATCCACCTCATAACAGCTGAATAAACTCGAGAAATATCAAAAGGCCTACTTTCAAATATCAACCTATTTCTTGCCAGCCAGACCTCCCAGATGATAAAAAAGGGGAGCGATTTGAACTTGCCTTTCAACTTATCCCAGTCGAGAGCAACATAAATAAAATCCTCTACAGTCCACGAAGGATCCATGATATATGTGCTAAACAAATTCCACAACCTAGAAACCACTGAACACTGGAAGAATAGATGTGCAATGTTTTCTTCTTCATAGCAGCATATAGCACATCTGCTAGGCCCATATTTTCCCCACTTAATAAGATTATCCCACGTAAGAACCTTGCCACGCCAAACCAACCAGCCGAAAAGAGTGATCTTAGTGGGGATATTTCGATGCTAGAAAGAATAGAAGATCCTAGAAGACTGACCCTCATTGTTGAGGAGGTAAATCCCCTCTGCGGACAGAGGCGATCCCTACTAGCCCAGCAGGGGTCTAGCAACAATCACGAAATGTTACAATGCAAGTTCCTAGTTACGAAATGAAAAGACCAAAGATGGAGGTCTACCTGGAATCCAATGCTACGATCCGAAGAAGAGTGCGTTCCCGTTCCTCAGCCTTGGCAGATCACGATCCTCCACGATCTTTGCGGATGGACACCTGCACGTGGAAGAAACAAACAGATACAAGCATAAAATCCCGCATACACAACTAAATATCAGTCAGAAAGGATATTACTCATATTAACATAATCGAAAATAGAGTGGAACCATAATCGTAATCATTCATTAAATAACAATCGAAAGATATTACAACCAATGTTCTGACGTCGTGGTCTCCTTCGGATGGGTCTCCAGTCGTTCACGTCTCGCAAAGCTCGCCAGGGAAAGGGCAAACCTCTCCAGAGTCTCTCGACGATAGTCTCCTTACTTGAGTCGGCCTTAAGGGAAGAAAGAGGGCTCTTACAGCACAAAGGCTCTTGGGAATTTGGAGATTCAAAGCTTAGGCACTTCAAGACTTTCAGCCTTTCAGCCCCTTCATCAATGGATGAAGGCTACATTTATAGAGGAGAGGAGGAGGTTGGGATCCCTACAATAGTGGAAGGGAGGCCTTATCCTTTGGGAGGTTCCCCATATGGTGGAAACAAGAGGCCAAAGGAGGAAGGTCGTGGTTATTCAGGCGAAACCACTCCCGATGACTCATCCACGAAGTTGTTGTAATCGAAACTTCGCCTCTTTTTTTAAAAAACTTTCCATAAACAGAGTGGCGCGGGTACAACACTGGGACAGAGCGCCAATTGGCGCGAGCTCAGTGTTAATTTTCCCCCATTGGCGCGAGTACATAACGGGCTACCAGCACCAATGCAAAAACATGTGTTTTTAGGGGTCTCAAGCCAGAAATGACTGAACGAAGAAATGTTGTCCTCAAGTGGAAAGGGATGAAATCATGGTATTTGCAAGGCATGACACCGTTTATTGTCACAGTAAAATGAACCCGCAATGGGCGAGACGGGGATGGGTGTGGATGGTGACAAATTACCGTGTAAATGTATGCCCCTCAAAGCATGAGGCCCGAGAGAGAGAGAGGGGTGAAATGCTTTACGAGAACATGTTCAATCGAAGCCCCGCCGTTAGAAACCCGGCGCGTAAAAATACAACTGATATCTCAAGTACATGATGTATATGCGCATGGGCGCACCATCCAAAAAGAGTATACAATAGTCCGTATCCAAGTGTATGGTCGCAACCATCCAAAGGAGAATCGAGCAATAGAATCGGTGCATTTACGCAGCCATCCAATCAGTGAGTCATGTAACTAATCATAATAATCCACAAAATCGCAGCCTGGATTATAACAGGCAGAATCCAGGGTCTTGCACTCCATCTCGACCCGAACAAAGTACAAGTTCAAGCATGCGAATATGTGAGCCGAAGTCGAACATGCAAGAACATTGCCTGATTACCAGCCAATGATGAAAGCTGTTAACAGATGCAAGAGGTACCACCATTAATGCCCATTGTCCTCAAGGTAATACAGGTACAATCTACGGCATGTGAACAGTGAGCTGACATCGAACACCCGCAGAATTACTTGATCGGAGGCCAATGATGAAAACCTCACGTCGAATGCGAAGAACCTTCCATTGAGGCATGCAGGCTCCAAGGTACCAGAAGGGAGTCTCTAGACTGCACCTTCGGATAATGAGCCGAAGTCGACAGAAGTGACCTTGATCGAAGGTGGGCTATAATGCATTCCCACATCATCGACACGAGAGCGTAGGAACATGATGTTTTGTTGTGAATCAGATCGTATGAGAATCGAAGAAGGTTGATATTTGCAGAGGGAAACTTCTCTTGAACATATAAACTACATCTACGCGGGACTTGGCAAAGATTTGACATCAAAAGATGAGAGGTCATAGTGACGAGGCAAAGAACAGATGAGAGGTCAAAAGGGATTACCCAAACCCACGGAGGCAAGTGAGAAAACGAGATGAGATGTCCCCAACCCGACACGAATGCAGACAAGTGCCATGTTCAAGAGCGACATACTGCCGACACGACAATGATGATGGTTCCATTTTCCCCCACCATTTCTGGCGAGTACCTCTTTATTTTTACACAAGCTTGAAGAGGATACCATATGCTTGTCACATAAACCCGTCCTTCGGGCAGATCCATCCTAGTACATTTAACGAGCCCTAGGAAGAAGTGACTCGAATAACATCATCATGACAATTTCCGATGTCATTTAGGTTTAACGAGTCTGACAAAGGAAGAACTCGACGTCTTTTCATGTTTAGAGAGTTTGAAAAGACAACAGAAAAGTAAAATCCAAAGGTCCCTTTTCGTAAATAGTTCCTCAGATCCGAAAAGGTAGAAAACTATGTCTGAGAAAACCTCCTAGTCGCGATAGGCTAGGGTATTCCTTTTTCATAAATAATCCATCCCATCCCGAAAAAGGGGTAAACGTATATTGGGTAGATGTCGTTTCGCAGCCACTTTAACGAGATCAAAACGACAAGCGACTCGACAATCTTTTCATGTTTAGAGAGTCAGAAAAGAGCTGAAAGTGACTCCTCCTGGAGGAACGAGTGGTATAAAGGGTAGCAACTGGTTCCGGTAATGGTGGAACTACTCAGAACAAGTAAAGGTTAAGAGGCTGGCTAACAAGACCACTCATCGCAGCGGTTCCTCAGGAACGGGTAAAACAACCAAGTGAAGGCATATGATCGGCCCAGCAGATAGTGACGATGGAGTGAGAAAACCAAGGCTCATCTGGCAAAGATAGGCTGATAAAATGGCAATCACAAGGGGTAAAATGGGAATGGTTTCATTTTTACACAAGCTTGAAATCAGGAAACTCTGCTTGAAGTTGGTTTCATTTTTACACAAGCTTGAAACAAAGATAAACTATGCTTGAGACCGGTTTCATTTTTACACAAGCTTGAAATGGAAACAAACTATGCTTGTAAAAGTAAGCATGCCCCCAGCATGGTGACTCAATTCGAGGTACATGCCCCCCAAGCTTCAGTCCATATGAAAGGCAGATGGAGTGAAGGTTCAAAGTACGAGATCAAGATAAAGACTCGACTGGGATTTTACGAGAACTTATCAAAGACTCGAATTGAACGGGAACGTGTTTCATTATTTTAACGAGGTTGACACATTAAAAGAACTATCCTCAGGACACCTTGTTTCATGGTTTAAGGAGCTTGACACAGGAAAAGAACCATGCTCCGACCAGACCCGGTTTCATTTTTTAAGGAGCTTGACACAAGACAAGGAACTCTGCTCCGACGACCTTGTTTCATTTTTTAAGGAGCTTGACACAGGAAAAGAACCATGCTCCGACAACCTTGTTTCATGTTTTAAGGAGCTTAACACAAGGAGAACGAACTGTGCTCCGACCAGACCCGGTTTCATTTTTTAATGAGCTTGACACAGAAAAAGAACCATGCTCCGACAACCTTGTTTCATTTTTTAAAGAGCTTGACACAAGACAAGGAACTCTGCTCCGACAGACTACTCATTATGATGAACAAGAAGTCATCGCTTCCAAGATTTCCACTCCCGATGGAAGGAAAACATCCTGGAAGTCAGGACCCAATGCCCCCAACACCTGATGCACGACGGCATCATCACTGAGCATAGGCACAGGGTAGGTAGCCACATAGTTGACCTGCGGTGGGGCAGATACAACGGGTGGATAAAAACCAAGAAGGGATTGATGGCGGGCCAGTTGCCACATCAAGACCAAAGAACGAAAGCTGATCAATGGTCACGATCCGTCCTTCATGTGGAAAACAGACCACACGAAAAAGGGAGGAGACAAGCGCTCCCATGGCATAGGTGTAATCACGCCCCAAGAGTAGATTGAAATCCAAGGGGCCTGGAACAACCATCACATCCATATGGACGGTTTTACCTCCCAAAGTAACAGGTAACCTTGGAAGGATCCCTAACGGTTGACTCATCCTTCTGTTAAAAGTCAACAAATTCTGCGTAACAGGCGCAAGCGGCGGCGAACCAAAAGCTTGCCAGGTAGTTGAGGATAGAATACTAACAGAGGCACCTTCGTCTATAATGGTGTTGGGTACGACCAGACCAAGAGCCTGTACTGTGATCTCGAAAGGCACGTAAGACAGAAGGCGGTATCCTGCAAATCGACTCCAATCAAAGGAAGCGACCAAACTACTTGGAGGGGCTACCATCGAAATGCGAAGGTCTTCCCCTGATGTTACGGAAGAAGAAGCCTCCTCCATGACCTCCATCTCGAAGGCGGGAGGAATATCCTCCGTAGCCTCCATCTTGGGAGGCGGAGGAACAGTTTCTTGAAGTGCAGGGACAGGAGATTCTTTCTCCAAGTCTGAAGAATCTGAAGAAATCAGAAGGACATGGGGGGTGTGAGATCCACTCTCGACAGAAAAGACCTGGTGCACCGCGGACGGGGCCAGTTCAACCGATCCCACGACCAATGGTTGGTCGGGAATGGATTCTTGAATCCGAATTTCTGAGGGAGTGGGATCGACCAAAGATGGTTTTTGACCAATTGTGTCATCAGTAGGTGGAAGAATCAAAGAGAGCTGTTTATAACCAGCTGGGAGGCATGGTGCGGAAACAGCCGGGTTGTCCAACACTCGCTTGGCTTCATCCATATAAGGACAAAGGTGAATGGCATGGTTCCCTTCACACAAATTACAGGGATTGGTGATCTTACCTTGCTTCTTAGGAGCCTTATCAGCACCAGTTGAAGACATGCCCCCAACCTGACTCCCGGAAGCCAAAGGCAACGGTGGACGACCGCTGGACCATTCTTCAAGCACCTTGGGAATGCCAGGGTAGTCTCGAAGAAGATGGTCTCCCGTGCACAACATGCAAGGGAACTTGACTTTTCGTGGAGGGTTGGAAGGTTTATCAAGAGGAGATATTTCAGAAACAGTGGCTGCACTTTTAGCCTCTCGCTTATCAGACTTCTTCTTCTTTTTCTTCTTCTTCTTCTTCTTAACCACCTGGTTACTCGAATCCAGGCTTTCACCAGGCGAAGTAGAAGAGGAGGACGCAGAAATAGGCAAAGAAGGGGAGAGGTCCACCTTGGAATCAACATGATGTTGTTCAGCGAGGAACCGATTGAACAAGAGTCAGACATCCTAGACCACGAGGTTGAAACAACTAAATGTGCAACCCAACAAGTAACCTGTGAAGGGACAATCGTTGCCATATAAGGAGCACCAACATTCCCAAAAGGAGGAAAAGGACCAGGATTCCCATCGGAGGGGATTCCTTGGTTGATGAACTCCGGAAAAGTTGCCATCAGAAACGATCTTCAGAACAACACCCTAAGGAAACTAACTTTAACCAGGAATATTTCGTGGGCAGTTAATTTTTTTAAAACATTGAAACAAAACTCTACTGTTTCATATTTTAAGAGTCGAGAAACAGGCAAAAGGTGACTCTATCACTTTCATATTGGAAACAAGCGTGAAAGGACAAGCGCTTGATGACCTTTTCAAATTTAATGAGTCAGAAAAGATCGAAATGACTACTCAGGAATGCTAGGCAAAGGGTGTACCAAATAACCGTGAACTGCAATGTACACCTTGGTTTCAAAAATGAAAGAGATATGAACCAAGGACTTAACGTACGTGCAGGCAATCTCCCCGAATGCTGTGTCCGGTGTATCACGGGTATAGGGCGGCAGACTCGGCTTCCTGTGGATAAAGGATTGAAAACCTAGAGGGGTCTCCTTTTATATACGCGACGGTATGGGGAGCACAAGTCCGTACTAGCGCTGTCTAAAGCCAAAAGGCGAACGACAGCTGCTAGGTTTAAAGACGCCGGAACACGTCTCTAGCCTAGACCTCTAAATATGTTTCGTTAGATTGCAATGCTGCCTTAGGTTAATTGAATAGATTTTAAAGTTGATCTTCAATTAGGTTTCGGTTTCAAGGCCCTACCATATGTCATATGACAATCTCCTATATGCAGCTATATGAGAAAAGAAAACTTTTCAATTCGATGAATGCTATCTAGTTAAGGGAAGAGCTTCAAACAATGATGCAACAAACAACAACACTGAAAACGAAACTTTTTCCAAACTAGATGACTTTCGCTATCTAAAAGTAATTTCAAACATTCAACGATGCGAATAATGCAATGTAATCTATGCAAAATCCTCTTTTTCGAAAACTATGCAATTGTAATCTATGCACAATTTCCTTTTCCTTTCAAATGATAAGAATGCACTCAATGCATATTTCGATGAAATGAGAATCTACTTAATGCATGCTTTTAATGAAAGAGAATGCACTCAATGCAATTTTAGTTTTCAATCATTAAACAATGTGATCTAAGTTCAATGATAAATCTCAAAAATACTTTTCAGTGCAATGTGATCTAATGCATGAAAAGAAAACTATGAGACGAAAACTAAAAAACACAAATCTTCTTAAAGAAGGATGAAAGAAAAAGGGATGCAAACAAACACTAAGAATGCAATCGTTGTTTCAAAATACTTTGTGACAAAATCCCTCAAAAGTTGACAAGACATATGCGGTCAATCACAAAAAGGACTTCCAAAGCAAGAGATCAAAACAAGGAATTCATTCCCTTTTACATCAAACAATCATAGAAAGAAGACATTCCAAACAATGAGCAATGTAATCTCTGCTCATATAGAGGAAAGGCTGGAAGGGAAAGACACACTGGTGAAGGATTTAGGGAAAAAATCTTCAAATTTCACACATCCTGAAATTGGCCCGACTTGTACATGGACAAGTAGCGCCAGCTCGCGACACACTGAAAGCACGCCCGATGGCTGATTGGGCGCCGAGGTTGCACTAGCCGACAGCAGCTGACACTTTGCACGAAAATGAAAAAACAAAAGAATTTCTCCAACCAAGACCGGACTCACCCCACAAGAACGAGAATCCCAAAACAAACCGGAAGCAAGTAATGACCAAAGAAGCTTAGAACAATTGAGCCTAGCACCTACGAAATGATAGCGCGGCGGCAGCAAGGTGGCTGCGCGGACGGGGGGATGGCCGCGGAAGTGGTGGCCCCCGGAAACATGCGCAAGCTGGCGCCGGCGTCGGGGATAAACTCATGACAGTCGAGCCAACTATGAAAAAGGTGAAAAATCGAGAAGCGGAAGGTCGGTCCCCTACCGATCCTGCGGTGCCGAACCAAGCAAAGCACACAAAAAAGAGCCCGACCCGAGAAGGCTAACCAAGCAAGGAAAATCACAAAACAATCAAACGAGACAATCCAAACGAGACAGTGAAATCCAGACGATCCCCAGCGGAGTCGTCAAATTGTTGAGGAGGTAAATCCCCTCTGCGGACAGAGGTGATCCCTACTAGCCCAGCAGGGGTCTAGCAACAATAAAAAATTTTACGACGCAAGTTCCTAGTTACGAATGAAAAGACTAAAGATAGAAGCCTACCTGGAATCCAATGCTACAATCTGAAGAAGAAAGCGTTCCCGTTCCTCAGCCTCGGCAGATCACGATCTTCCACGATCTCCGCGGATAGACACCTGCACATGCAAGAAAAAAACAGATACAAGCATAAAATCTAGCATACGTAACTAAATATCAGTCAGAAAGGATATTACTCATATTAACATCATTGAAAACAGAGTGGAACCATAATCATAATCATTCATTAAATAACAATCGAAGAAAGATTACAACCAATGTTCTGACGTCGTGTTCTCCTTCGGATGGGTCTCCGGTCGTTCACGTCTCGCAAAGCTCGCCAGGGAAAGGGAAAACCTCTCCAGAGTCTCTCGACAATAGTCTCCTTACTTGAGTCGGCCTTAAGGGAAGAAAGAGGGCTCTTACAGCACAAAGGCTCTTGGGAATTTGGAGATTCAAAGCTTAGGCACTTCAAGACTTTCAGCCTTTCAGCCCCTTCATCAATGGATGAAGGCTATATTTATAGAGGAGAGGAGGAGGTTGGGATCCCTACAATAGTGGAAGGAAGGCCTTATCCTTTGGGAGGTTCCCCATATGGTGGAAACAAGAGGCCAAAGGAGGAAGGCCGTGGTTATTCAGGCGAAACCACTCCTGATGACTCATCCACGAAGTTGTTGTAATCGAAACTTCGCCTCTTTTTTAAAAAACTTTCCAAAAGCAGATTGGCGCGGGTGCTTAACTGGGACAGAGCGCCAATTGGCGCGGGCTCAGTGTTAATTTCCCCCCATTGGCGCGAGTACATAACGGGCTACCAGCGCCAAGGCAAAAACAGGTGTTTTTAGGGGTCTGCTCAGGAAATGATCAACAAAAGGAATGTTGTCCTCATGGAAAGGGATGAAATGATGGTATTTGCAAGGCATGACACTGCTTATTGGTCACAGAAATGAACCTGCAATGGGCGAGACGGGGATTGCAGGGATGGTGACAAATTACTGTGTAACACTCATATAAAGAGTAATTAATGCTCCGATATATATCCTTCACGATCATAGAGTTATCTTTGATAGGCCCATCCAAAATAATCTGATCTCCCCCTTGTGCATGACATAGACCAACATTTCTTATGCAATTTCGAAAATGATCCCATTCGACTGCATCTTCTCCGACTAATCCAAATTGATGTGCAGTTTTGAAGACAGGGGCATGAAATGACCAGATATGAATAGTCTGCGAAAGGAAAATAATACCCCTGTGTGCAATTCGGTGCAGTAGGCGTGGCGAAGGGCCAGAGTGCTGCAGGAGAGTAAGTATGTTCTTGAAGCCTAGTGGGATACGACCACCATCCCGAAAGAGCCATGTCAATCGGTCAACCACATGACCCAAATTTTTTTTAAAACTCCACCAAATGATCGATATGGACCGAGGGAAAGAGAACTCCTGACAGATGAGTTGATGGAGGACGTCACCATCGATATATTTGCATCTAATGATAGCATTCCAAATACTATTCCCCCTAATAGCCCTCCAGAAATATTTGACTAGAAAAGCCTTATTGAAGACCCGAGTGTTCAATATGCCCCATCTATCCTGGTCTTTGGGCATGCATAAAATTTCAAACCTGCATAGATGATATTTTTTCACCATATTGGAACCCCCCCATAGAAAATAGGCAATAATTCTATTGATCATAACAACAATCAGTTCAGGAAAATAAAAAATATGTCCCTAGAAGACCATCAACTGAGATAAAACCGCCTGAATCATTATAAGGCGACCACCTATAGACAACCATATGTGAGTCCATCTGCAGATCCGCGTCTTGAATCTATCAATCAACCACATCCAATCCTTGTTCTTGTAACCACAAGGTTTGATTTTGTATCCCAGGTAATTAAAACCATCATATGCCAACCTACAACTAACTCCCAAGACGCCAGCAATGAAATAAATCTCCTGGAAATCACCATTTTCATAGATAAGAAAAGATTTGCCCTTGTTAATACCTAAACCAGTTGTAGTTTCAAACCTTATTAACATATAATGAATATAAAACCAATGATTCCTAATAAGGTAGCCAAATAATAATATGTCATCCACAAACAGGGAGTGTGATGAAGATACAGAATTGGAAAAGGAGAATCCCTTAATGAACCCTTTTTGCTCGGCACTATGCATAATCTTACTGAAGCCATCCATGATGAGAATGAAAATGAGTGAAGAGAGAGAACATCCTTGTTGCATTCCTCTGCCAGCATCAAAAAATTGAGTCGTAATACCATTTACAATGACTGCATATCTAACCGTGGAGATACAGGACATGATCCATCTGATGATCCTTAATGGCAGACCAATCTTGAGCAAAACTAGTCTGATATAAGACCAGTCCAAGGTCCAAACAAGTTACATAAAGCACACAAGTCAAAGGAGGGTCATGACACCACTGAATAAATTTTATTTTTTACATCTATCAATATATTAAAAGATATATCGTAAAATTTATAACTATTATTCAAATTAAATATATACATTAAAAAATCTAAATGTAAATTTATATATCCATATTTTACATATAGATTTATCATATGGTCAATTTTATTGATGTCCTTTTCTTTGTTGAACTTTTTTTTCAAATTTCATCGCAATTAATTTCGAACACTACACGAGCTGAATAAGATCTTATAGGTCACGGGTTCAAGTTCAATGGAGGCCTTCTGAGTTAGGAATACATGTACTTTGGCAACATCTACCCAAGGAGTCATTCATGGAATGCGAAGAAGCACTTTGTCAACATCTACCCAAGGAGTCATTCATAGAATGTGAAGAAGCATTTTGTCAACATCTACCCAAGGAGTCATTCATGGAATGCGAAGAAGCACTTTGGCAACATCTACCCAAAATGCCATTCATGGAATACGAAGAAGAACTTGAGGATTCCCCGAAAACATTTTCCGTGGAAAACAATTTTTTTGGATTTATACCAAAATGCACAATTCAATAAAACACCCCATTAACACACATCAATCTAGCAGCTCTATACTAGATGTGTACATTTACATCAAGGATGGTGTATATTGATAAGCCCACTTCTATAACATAAAAAAGTAAATAATAGAAATTTCCCCTAAAGGTGCATTGATACATCGAAGGAATTGAACATGCATATGATGTTACTGCAAAAATGTTGCAACAAAGGAAAGATAACCTAACTTGTCTAACAGATGTTTGTTGAACCACCTGCATAAATCATTTGTTTCCAATCATATCACTAAAATATTATATACATATTATATCCAAGCTATAACATGCAAGGTAATGAGGAGAAACATTGCCAAAGGTCCTCGTGGGCACCGACGCACAAAAAATGTAATTGCACAGAGGAAATGACTAAAGTCAGTGTGTGTTGATAATGAGATTAAATAAAGAGCATATTTCACCGGAGTGAACTTCAGATTCTAGGATATTCTACAATCAACATAATGAAGAGAGTTTCTTTTAGAATTTTAGCTATCTCCTTTTAAAAATTTTAAATTAATTTGGAGCCATTAATTCCACTTTTAAATTTAAATTTAAATTTAAATTTTGTTTAGCAAAGATTTGTTGGAATTGCAAATTTAAGTGGTGTAGTTTACACAATCCAAGTGTCCAAGTAAACTTTCAAGGCATGTATCCATTTATACATTCACAAATACAGTTTTAAAAATGAAAAGTTACACATGTTATATGCATATATAGAACCAATATAGATCCCTTTTGAAGAGGATTAAATCTCTTGAGGTGCATACATTTTTTCAAGTTTTGCACTCTAAAAGAGGTCCCATAGGCTATCTTTAGCCTTGTGGATGTTAAAATTTTATTTCTTTTTTTCTCATCTTTCCATAAGTAATTACGTTTTCCTTTATCATAATTAGTTAAAACAATTTTGTGTGGGAGTTATCTTAAGAATCCTCAAAGCCTAAATTTCTATACGAAGTTGACCAAAAATTTAGATATTTTATGTTATATAAAAAAATTGGTTAGGTTATGATCTAGATATAAGCTGGTTGAAAAAAATCAAAATTAAGCCCATTTAATTTTTCAATTAAACATTTTATATCATTCTACCTTAAAAAATCTTTAAACACTTAAAGGAAATCTTAAAAAATACACAATTTAATATCAATCTTATCATATTTATTAATATGCTAGCATCAAGAATAATGTAAAACTTCATGCCAAAAATGGTTGTTTAAATCAAATTTAATTTAAAGTGTCCTTTTTTTATTTATGATACATAAATAATTATTGGACTGTAAAACCCTTGTACCTTTCCTAGTTTCAAGGTGAAGATAATTCATTATATTTTATAAAATAAGAACTATTTTCTTGTAAAAAAATTTATGACTTAGAGAATTGATATTATTTATATTTTATTTTCAATGTCATATTATAGTGATGCATATTTATTTCTTATTTCTTAGTAATTTAAATATGTAATATAATTGCAAGAATTAAGATTATCAAGTTTTCATCAATATAAAGATTTAAATGTGATTTTTGTTTAAAATATGCTAATTAAAAGTGAATTTGATTAAAATGAAACTTTTATAAATAAATTAAAAATAATTATATTTAAAAAATAAAATAATTATAATATATTTTTTTAAATGAAAATATTTAGTTTAAATAAAAGTGAGTTATTTAATTAATGTGATAATTGTTTCATCACTTGAATGTTAATATGGTTAATAATTTTGTTATTATGCTTTACTTTTCTTTAGTAATAAGTGAGTAAACATTTTCCCTTTTTTAATTTGAAACGATAAGTAACCATTTCTCATTCTTGATTTGAAGGAGTACCTACTAAGTATATGGTATGCATTTATAATTTGGAAAATTTTCACATTATTGAATTGTTTATTTTACATATATTTGTTTTGTATGTGAAATAGAGAAATTAGAAATCTCAATTTCATATTAACAAAGTATAAATATAAATGAGAGAAATTATATATATATATATATATATATATATATATATATATATATATATATATATATAACCATTAAGGGTATGTGTTTCTTTGGTAAAATGTTACAGGTCCAAATTCAAAGAGGATTAAAATATATATGTGAAAAATCTCATATATCAATTTAATATCTAATCTAAGCCATAATCTTAAAATTAAATAAATAACAAACTTAATTTTAATTTAGATATTAAAATCTAATTAAATATATTTATCCCTACTTTATCCTGGAAATTCTTATTTTGTAAATAGGCTTTGTTATAATATCGTGAGCTATTACTGCCACCTATCAATACTACATGCCCAAAAAACCATAACTTCATATCACATTTTTTTTAATTAATCAATTTAATTAAAACGATAAAAAAACATAACTTCTTTGAAGATAAATCTCAATCATTGATTTGTGTATACTACTAAGAATATTCTAGAATATTTCATGGAAGCTAAATCCTAGCCACTATGTGAAAACATGGGTGCCTTAATCTTCGTGAGCACAATATTAAAACCAAGAAAATATCCAACTATTGCATTTATGAATTTGGGGTCATTTCTTCTAATATTTTGTTTGTTTGTTTGTTTGTTTTTGTTTCTGTCTCACTTTTAGCTGGGGGTGTGTATCTTTGTATGTTGCTTTGTGTTTAGATCTTATGTGGTTTTAACTCATATATACAAATGGATATATGTATTATTCTTTCTGCACAAGCAAATATACATATGCACTTATTTCTGTTTGTAAATTTATGCCTTCATTAGCGACGCAGTGAATGTTTATAATGGCTGTAGTGTATTATAAAGTTTTTAGGTTGCATTGACATTAAATAAATTAAAAAATTAGATTCGTGCCCCACCAATTTCTTGGGGATTTGGGATTATTCCAATTTTAATAAGTTCCTTCATGACAAGTTCCTCATTATTATTTATAACATTAATTTATATATAAGCAAATTTTATTTAACAAAATGTTCCATTACTTTTAATAATTTAATAAGTTAGATTTGTGTCATATTCTTTTTATGCTTTTTTTTTGTTTCTGTTTCACTTTTAGCTGAACTTGTGTATCTTTGTATGCTAATTGGTGTTAAGATCTTATGTGGTATTTAGCTCATATATGCAAATGGATATATGTATTCTTCTTTCTACACACACACACACACACACACACACACACACACACACACACACATATATATATATATATATATATATATATATATATATGCACTTATTTATGCCTTCATTAGTGACGTGGTGAAATGTTTATCAACGACTGTAGTGTATTACAAAGTTTTTTAGGTTGCATTAACTTTAAACCATCCTAGATCCATCTTAACTCCGGATCTATCAAGTGCTGAAAGGGATCAAATCTCTCGAGGTGAAAAATTATTTTTTGAGTGCAAAACTTGAGGAAAGGTTTGCACCTCTAGAGATTTGATCCCTCTCGACGCTTGATAGATCCAGAGTTAAGATGGATCTAGGCTGGTTTCAGACAAGTGCGTCAAAGGAAAATATATCAAACATATGATTAATTTTTTCAATAATATGTAAAAACATCTAACATTAATATTATCATTTTATATATGCTCAATATGTCTGATATTTATCTGGTCATTTTAATTAATTTTATCAATAATATGTAAATACATCTAATATTAATATAATCATTTTATATATGCTCAATATGTCTGATATTTATGTGGTCATTTTAATTTTAAATTTTCTTAGTTACCTTTTGTTGAGATGATAACTATTTTTAATAAATTTAATGATGAAATTGATGAAATAAAAACTTTGAATGCAAAGTGACAATATAAAATAGTGTTTAATGATTGAAAATGTAAATAATGAGAATGCATCCAATTATAAAGAGTATTCATTGTGATCAATCTCAAATTATTTTCTTCTACTATTCTTATTGTTACCCTTGTTAGTTTTGTCATATTTTTCATATGGATTATATGAAAAGGACACTTGAAATCCTAAACCATTTAAATATTTAGCTAGAGATGTTGTACTAAACATCATACATTGTCTCTCTTTCTCGCCAATATTAATAGGTTGAATTACTATAAAACAAAAAACAATGTACATTGTCAATATGGTTTTGTTCTTACACTAAAATCAATGCACACTATTAATCCAATCACTTTAAAATTAATGTACCATCATACATCCAATTATATCAAATTAGAAGTCAACATCTACACTGAAATCAATGCATCTAATGCAAACAATCAAATAGGATTAGAAAAACAACATCTACACCGAATCAAATAAGAATATAAATCAACATCTACACTGAAATCAATGCATCTAGTGCAAGTAAGCAAATAAGATTAGAAACCAACATTTACACTGAAATCAATGCATCTAGTGCAAGCAATCAAATAGAATTAGAAATCACCATCTACATAGAAATCAATGCATTTAGTGCAAGTAATAAAATAGGATTAGAAATAATCTACATTGAAATCAATGCATCTAGTGCAAGTAGTCAAATATAATTAGAAATCAACATCTACACTAAAATTAATGCATCTAGTGCAAGAAATCAAATATGATTAGAAATCACCATCTACACTGAAATCAATGTATTTAGTGCGAGCAATCCTATAGGATTATAAATGACCTACATTGAAATCAATGCATCTAGTGCAAGCATTTAAATATCATTAGAAGTCAACATCTACACTAAAATCAATGCATCTAGTACAAACAATCAAATATGATTAGAAATCGCCCTCTACACTAAAACCAATGCATCTAGTGCAATAATTTTTTTTTCCCTCTCACGCCCCTCCAACTCCATCTCTCTTTCCTTCCCTCTCTCCACCCTCTCACATGCTCTCTCTTCCTTCCTCTCTATCCCTTTATTTCCCACCTCTCTCTCTCTCTCTTCACCCTCCAACTATGTTACTATATCCCTCCTCTCCTTTTGTCCTCCGTTCTCTCCACACTCTCCTTTGTCTCTTTATCTCACCCCAAAACATACACACTCTCTCTCCATCTCTCCCTTGTCACTCCCTCTCTCTCTCCACTCCTAACTCTCTATGTCATTATTATTACCTCCCTCCCCCCCCCTCCAAATCCATCTCTCTATCCTTCCCTCTCTCCTCATATATTTCTCCCTTTATACTTTTCTCTCTCATCCTTCATCTCTCTACTTTTCTCTCCTACCTCCCTTTCTCTCTCTTTTCCTTCCAATTTTCTCTCATCCCCCATCACTCTCTTTCTCTCTCTCAAATCATCTCTCTCTCTCCCTCTCTCTCTCAACATCTACACTAAAATCAATGCATATAGTGCAAGAAATAAAATAGGATTATAAATCATCATCCACACTCAAATAAATGCATCTAGTGCAAGAAATATTCTTTCCTTTCTCCCCCCTCCAACTTCATCTCTCTTTCCCTCCCTCTCTCCATTCTCTCACATCCTCTCCCTCTCCCTCTCCCTCCCTCTCTCTCTCCAACTCTATTGCTATATCCATCCCTCTCCTTCTCCCACCCTTGCCTCCATCTCTCCTTATTTTTATCTTTATCTCACCCCCAAACATACACACTCTCCATTTATCCCTTGTCTCTGTCCCTCTCTCTCCACTTCTCACTCTCTATGTATTTCTTATTCCCTCCCTTTCTCCCCCTCCAACTTAATCTCTTTATCCCTCCCTCTCTCTTCTCTCTCAAGTCCACTATCTTGTCCTTCCTCTCTCTCCCTTTCTCTCCTACCCCCCTCTCTCTTACCCCATCTCTCTCTCACTCTTCCCCAATCACTCTCTTCCTCTCTCACTCTCTCTTTTCCATCCAATCCTCTCTCTCCCTTTCTCTCCTACCCATCTCTCTCTCTATCTCCCCCAAACTATGTTACTATATCCCTCCTTTTATCCTTCTCTCTCCTTCTTTCCCCCTTGTCTCCATCTCTCTTTGTCTCTTTGTCTCACTCTAAATATACATACTCTTTTTCCATCTCTTCCTTGTAACTGCCTCCCTTTCTATCCACTTCTCACTCTCTATGCCTTTATTCTTCCCTCCCTATAACCCCCTCCAACTCCATCTCTAAATCCCTTCCTCTGCCTTACGTCCTCTCTCTCTCTCTCTCCTCCAATCATCTCACTACCCCTCCCCAGCCCCCCTCCACCTTTGTCTCTCTCTCTCGCTCTCTTACCCTTCCTTACCTCTCTCACTCCTCTCCCTCTCTCTCTTTCTTCCTTCCTCCTCTCCCCTCTCCTTCAGTTTATCCCCATCTCTCCCTTGTCACCCCCCCCATCTCTCCACCTCTATGTTTTTGTTCTTCCCTCCCCTATATATCTAGAGTTAATATATATTAGGGCTAATAATGTTTTTTTTCATGGTATTAGTAATGATTTGGCCCATGGTATTTTGTCCATAGGCTTCACCTAAATAAAACCTCTTTTGTGGATGTTCATAAATATAAAAAGAGTTTTTATTTATTTACTATACTTCTTTTATTTACCATGGCATTTGATCCATGGTTTTGGTATATAATTAGATGTTGATTTCTAATCCTATTTGATATATTTTTGTATATTTATCATGCCTCTTTATACCTCTTTTATAATTATTTAGTTACCATAAATCTTTCATAAATATGGTATTTGACTCATGGTATTAATAAAAATTTGTCCCATGGTATTTGGCCTATAGGCTTCACCTAAATAAAACCTCTGTTTTGAGTTTTTTATAATTATTTAGTTACCATAACTCTTTCATAAATATGGTATTTGGCCTATGGTATTTGGCTCATGGTATTAATAATAATTTGTCCCATGGTATTTGGCCTATAGGCTTTACCTAAATAAAACCTTTTGAGTTTCTGTAAATATAAAGAGGTTTATGGAAATAGGTTTTATTTGTTTACCACATGCCTAGTTTATTTATATTTTTATTTATTTACCATATCTAAACTTCTTTATATTTTAAATTTATATTGTATTTATACATAATAATAATTAGGTCTATTTTTAAATAGGACAACATTGGATAACAAATGTTAAATGTTAAACATTACATTTAAGATTACATGTTTACGTGTGTTTATGTGAGATCTACCCCCATATTCAGTTGTAAAGAGTGGTGCAATAATACATAATTTTATTTTAATAATTAATCTTAGCCTATAAATAATATTAAAAAGTTATATATGATTTAAGATTCAAGTTAATGTTTTGGCTGACATTAATGAAAATTATTTTTATTATTTTTTTAGGACGTGATATACTTACACATCGTAGTCATACTGGGCTATAGAATGCGGCTCTGGGCACAACAAAATTTGTTAGGTCGCATTGACTTTAAATAAATTTAAAAAACTAGATTTGTGCCAAGTGATTCCCCCGCCCACTAATTTCCTAAGGATTTTAGATTCTAATAAGTTTTTCCATGATAAGTTCATCATTATTATTTATAACATTCATTTATATATAAACAAATTTTATTTAGCTAAATGGTCCATTTTACAATCAAATGTGTAATTGTTAACCTATGTCAAAACAGTAGCCTAACAAATGTCAAATGAAAATGAAAAAAATAGACAATACCTAGCGTAACCAATTTAAAAAAACGCCACCTTTGCTGTACATAAGGAATATACATACCAGAAAATGAAATGTAACTCTTCCATTTCTGACAACGCTAACCTAACTTAAACAATGATTATTTCCAGCGAAGTTAAATTTCAGGAACATGCTCTAAAATTTATAGCATATCTCTATTCAGTGGAAATATCCGAGAGTATTTGATTTCTATTACACTGAATGACATGTTTATACGCTCAGTTTAGGACGAAATTCTGAGTCAGCAAAGTGTTGTGTAAACTCGTCTGCACAAGCCATTCAGATCCTCTATGGACTTGCTGGACTGTCAAGAACAAACCAACCCTCATGTCCTGTATCCTTCCTCGCTACTAAAATGACATCCTTGATAGCGAAAAATGCAGCAGATCCTAAAAATAAAGGAGGTTCGCCCACTACTTTCGATGAATGGATCACTCTTTGATTTGGAGCTCCCTGTCCAAACAGTACATGAGAAGGAACAATAAAACATCAAAATCTACAAGGTACAGTATTACGGAAAACATAAATATCAGATTTCACACAAAGAAGGAATTTACAAGGTACAATATAACTATACATAAATATCAGATTTCACACAAAGAAGGAATATAGCATGATTTGGGAAGGAGTCATGATCAGAGAACTTTTGATCAAGTGAGGTTAAATATAGAGAGATGTGAAGACTTCGAAATCTAAGAAATAAAGCCCCTGGTTATATGACATATCTACCTTTGCTATGAAATCAATGCATCTAGTGCAAGTAGGCAAATAAGATTAGAAACCAACATTTACACTAAAATCAATGCATCTAGTGCAAGCAATCAAATAGGATTGGAAATCACCATCTACGTAGAAATCAATGCATTTAGTGCAAGTAACAAAATAGGATTAGAAATAATCTACATTGAAATCAATGCATCTAGTGCAAGCAGTCAAATATAATTAGAAATCAACATCTACACTGAAATTAATGCATCTAGTGTAAGAAATCAAATATGATTAGAAATCACCATCTACACTGAAATCAATGCATTTAGTGCGAGCAATCATATAGGATTATAAATGACCTACATTGAAATCAATGCATCTAGTGCAAGCATTTAAATATCATTAGAAATCAACATCTACACTAAAATCAATGCATCTAGTACAAACAATAAAATATAATTAAAAATCACCCTCTACACTAAAATCAATGCATCTAGTGCAATAATTTTTTTTCCCTCTCTCCCCCCTCCAACTCCATTTCTCTTTCCTTCCCTCTCTCCACCCTCTCACATTCTCTCTCTTCCTTCCTCTCTATCCTTTATTTCCCACCCCTCTCTCTCTCTTCACCCTCCAACTATGTTACTATATCCCTCCTCTCCTTTTGTCCTCCGTTCTCTCCACACTCTCCTTCTTTGTCTCTTTATCTCACCCCAAAACATACACACTCTCTCTCCACTTCTCACTCTCTATGTCATTATTATTCCCTCCCTCTCTCCCCCTCCAAATCCATCTCTCTATCCTTCCCTCTCTCCTCATATATTCCTCCCTTTATACTCCTCTCTCTCATCCTTCATCTCTCTACTTTTCTCTCCTACCTCCCTCTCTCTCTCTCTTTTCCCTCCAATTTTCTCTCATCCCCCATCACTCTCTTCCTCTCTCTCAATTCATCCCCCCCTCTCTCTCTCTCTCAACATCTACACTAAAATCAATGCATATAGTTCAAGAAATAAAATAGGATTAGAAATCACCATCCACACTCAAATAAATGCATTTAGTGCAAGAAATATTCTTTCCTTTCTCCCCCCTCCAACTTCATCTCTCTTCCCTCCCTCTCTCCATTCTCTCACATCCTCTCTCTCTCTCTCTCTCTCTCTGTTACTATATCCTTCCCTCTCTTTCTTCCACCCTTGCCTCCATCTCTCCTTATTTTTATCTTATCTCACCCCCAAACATACACACTCTCCATTTATCCCTTGTTTCTCCCTCTCTCTCTCCACTTCTCTCTCTCTATGTATTTCTTATTCCCTCCCTCTCTCCCCCTCCAGCTCAATCTCTTTATCCCTCCCTCTTTCCTCCCTCTCAAGTCCACTATCTCGTCCTTCCTCTCTCTCCCTTTCTCTCATACCTCCCTCTCTCTTACCCCATCTCTCTCTCTCTCTCCCAAACTATGTTACTATATCCCTCCTTCTATCCTTCTCTCTCCATCTCTCTTTGTCTCTTTATCTCACTCTAAATATACATACTCTTTTTCCATCTCTTCCTTGTAACTCCCTCTCTCTCTATCCACTTCTCACTCTCTATGCCTTTATTCTTCTCTCCCTATAACCCCCTCCAACTCCATCTCTATATCCCTTACTCTGCCTTAAGTCCTCTCTCTCCTCCAATCATCTCACTATCTCCCCCCCCTCCACCTTTGTCTCTCCCTCTCGTTCTCTTACCCTTCCTTACCTCTCTTGCTCCTCTCCCTCTCTCTCTCTCTTCCTTCCTCCTCTCCCCTCTCCTTCAGTTTATCCCCATCTCTCCCTTGTCAACCCCCCATCTCTATATCTCTATGTCTTTGTTCTTCCCTCCCATATATATCTAGAGTTAATATATATTAGGGTTAATGATGTTTTTTTTCTTGGTATTAGTAATGATTTGGCCCATGGTATTTTGTCCATAGGCTTCACCTAAATAAAGCCTCTTTTGTGGATGTTCGTAAATATAAAAATAGTTTTTATTTATTTACTATACCTCTTTTATTTACCATGGCATTTGATCCATAGGCTTGGTATATAATTAGATATTGATTTCTAATCCTATTTGATATATTTTTGTATATTTATCATGCCTATTTATACCTCTTTTATAATTATTTAGTTACCATAACTCTTTCATAAATATGGTATTTGGCTCATGGTATTAATAATAATTTGTCCCATGGTATTTGGCCTATATGCTTCACCTAAATAAAACCTCTGTTTTGAGTTTTTATAATTATTTAGTTACCATAACTCTTTCATAAATATGGTATTTGGCTTATGGTATTAATAATAATTTGTCCCATGGTATTTGGCCTATAGGCTTCACCTAAATAAAACCTTTTGAGTTTCTGTAAATATAAAGAGGTTTGTGGAGTAAATATAAAAATAGGTTTTATTTGTTTACCATACGTCTAGTTTATTTATATTTATATTTATTTACCATACCTAAACTTCGTTATATTTTAAATTGATATTGTATTTATACATAATAATAATTAGGTCTATTTTTAAATAGGACGACATTGGAAAGAAAATGTTAAATGTTAAACATTACATTTAAGTTTACATTTGCCTCATAGAAACACATGAGCATGAAGGGTGTAAGACACCTTTGTTTGAAGGGTACTGGAAGATAGCAGTGTGGAACAAAGCAGC
>CM076577.1:270565386-270696297 GCA_034641835.2 Pinus albicaulis
TGCTCAGAATATCAACTTTTAGTTGTATTTGTCTAGGTTGGAAGATATCTTTGTCCATAACATTTGTGGTATATTATATACTAATGGTACGATATATTAAATAAAATAATATTCTTAAAAGAAAATATATAACTAGCAATTCCCCTAAAAGGTGGAAAGAGAGGTTGATCGGATTGTTAAATTGTGATAATTTCAAAGACACATATACATTTGAATTCAACATCCCAATATTACCAGCCTTTCAAGGTAGAATACAACACTACTTAATAAAAAAAATGAAAAGTGCAATCTCAACCGATTAATTGATTAAATTTTCACTGTCAATATGAAAATAACACAATCAAATTGAGAACGTTGCGTAATTTCCTCAAATAATAAAAATCTTAACTTAATTGTTTAATTGGATCAATGGATAACTATAAAAATGGATGAATAGAAAGCTAAGCTAGCCCAATGAAATTGTTAACTGTTTCATTTTGAAATATATGTTTACTTATTTATTCATCATGAAATGAATTATATTAATTTATATAATTAAAAAAAAAAACTGCCATATTTAACTAATTATGTAACTATACATAATAATAATAAAATAGTGGATTTATTTTAAAAACAAATGAATTAATCTATATTCAGTTTAATCTCACATTCATTAAGTTTCTGAGAAGTATATTTCAAATTCAATATTATTTAAACTTCTAAGAAATATATTTCAACGTCAATAGTATTTAAGGTGAGTTCTGAAGTATTAGTTTTATATGTCGCAACACTATTAATTCAACATTTTTTACTATGCAGAAATTCTCACAAGAATAATTCAACATGGTTAGGGAATTCTTCTAAAATCCTTCTAAATTGTAAGTGTCTTTGAGCAAAAACATAACTCTGTGTGGGGTAAACCCACGAAGGTGGGTTACACTTTTGTGAGGATTGGGGGCAGAAAAGTCATTTTCCCAACAGTTCAGCCAAAAATTTATAAAAATTTTGTCGAACTATCTTAGAGTTCGGCCGAACTTTCAAAATTAGTTCGATTGAACTCATTCTGCCATTTACATTGACGGCGTATTGGCGGCGCGTGCAAGCAGATTTTTGGTCAAAGATGAGAAAAACGATAATTAAAATTCGGCCAAACTAATAGTTCGGCCGAACTTTTAGAATAATCTAGTCGAACTTTAGTTTATAAATACACCAACCCAGAAAAGTTGACGGGTTTCAGGCTTATTACCGTTGTTTTTTGTTGTTGTTGCTTGGGTCACAAACGCTTACTATTGCTTGGGTCGCAGGGTCGCAGTTGCAGAGTCACAGGCGCAGTTGCAGGGTCATAGGTGCAAGTCAGTGTTGGTTTTCTGTGTTGTTTTTGTTGTAAAAAAATTTTATTGTTTGTTTTCTGTTTTGTTTTCGTTATGAATTTATTTATTTATTTTTTTAGTTGTTTTTTGTTTTTGTTTTGCAGGTAATTTGTAATATGTGACGTCCTCGGTCTCCTGCTTGTCTTCTCGTTGCGGCCTCGACGTCTTCTTCTCATTGTGGCCTGAACGTCTCCAAATTTCCAGGTTCCTACGTCTCCGAATTGTCATATGCTTGGGATTTAATTCCATGGGAATTATGTGCTTCTATAATTTCTTATGTGTATTCTATAAATTAATAATAAATTTAATCATCTCTCAGTCTCGTCTACTACCCAATCAGGTGCTCCCTCGGCCCACAAATTAAATAAGAATAATTGAAAGTTCATTACTTCATGAAACTTCACTAGTTTACAAATATCGAAATATGGATAACCTGATTACCGTGGGGGCAGAGTCTCTCTTTTGGGTAGTTGTTGATCCGTAATAAAGCTCATTATTCTTCTTTTATGGAAGATTATAGAAATAATTTGAAATCTGAACAATTTTATTGCTATATTCTGAAATATTTTCAAAATCTACGATTTACCATCAAAATAGGTTCAACACCTAAAAACTCAAGAGACTCTTAGGACATGCAAATCAACAAAAAAGGAAAAAACTACAAAATTGGTTGAGTATTGAGGTCCATACACTTTCTCCTATAAGTTAGTGCTTGTCCACTAAGATCTACACAGTAAGGAGACACAGAAAGAAAAAGATACATGTTCAAGATTTTACACGCAGTTGTTCTAGACGAGTGATCAATCATCGTTACAGTTCATCAGTTTTTAAGCTAGGGAAAAAAAATGCCAGACTAGAACGTGAACCTATTTTTCGAAAACACCCCTTGTGAATAATTGATTTAATATATTCCGGTAACCTCACATTTTCAAAAATACCTATCGCTGAATAGAATACACCAAAATTTATTCATATTTTACAAATAAGTAGGCATTATCCAACTCACAGAAAGAAGGCCATTTGTATAAACCTCCCTCCTATCTCCCTATTTGTTTCCAGAATACTATTACCTCGTGGGGGCAGAGTCTCTCTTTTGGGTAGTTGTTGATATGTATGCAATATGTTGCTTCGGTTAAGAGTGTCTATCTTCCCTCGGTAGAGAAAGAGTCATGTGCTAAGGTCAGTCGAGTAGCGTTGTTGCCTGTGCTATGAAATGGTTTACCAGCCATCAAGGGTTGCCAAGAAAGGACCTACATTTCACCAGTGACCTGCAACCATATTCTATCTGTTTTATATTTAAAGGCTTCAATTTTGCACTTCTACATTTCATAAATTGCGCTCTTCCACAAAGCTTTAGGTTTGACCAAGTGCTCTTATCTTCTACTGCTTCTCTTGTCGGGAAAACTAACCTAGATATGCTTTAGGACAGCCTCTATCAGCAGGCCTAGAAAAAGAGAAAGTCGCCAGTAGCAAGCCAATTCTTCAATCTTCACAAATTTCCAATTCAGTAATAAATCAAGCCATATCAGAGTTTGTAAAAAAGAGTTATTCATTATGCAATCACAGTGATTAGTATCCCAACCATTTCAACTTCTGGTTACATATAATACTAGTGATTACAAAGCTCGTAATTAGGGTAATGTTTGTGTTACTAGTTTGCTTATACTAGTCTATTACCCTTCATCCTAGTCGATACCTTTTGGAATTCGAAATAGCATGTTACCCTTCAGAAATACCTTTTGGAATTCGATTGCTTGAACAGAGAATTCTATTTTTTTTGAGGTCATCTATTTCATTTTAAAATATTTTTCAATTGTTTTTGAGGTCATCTGTCTCATTTTTAAAATATATTTCAATTGTTTTTAAGGTCATCTGTCTCATTTAAAATATTTTTCAAATTTGAAATTTGTTGTGTGTGAAAAATGTGTGGGGGAATTCGATTGCTTGAACAGAGAATTCTATTGTTTTTGAGGTCATCTGTTTCATTTTAAAAATATTTTTCAATTGTTTTTGAGGTTATCTGTCTCATTTTAAAAATATATTTCAATTGTTTTTGAAGTCATCTGTCTTATTTAAAATATTTTTCAAATTTGCAATTTGTTGTGGGTGAAAAATGTGTGGGTGTTGATGGTATTTGCATTCATTTACACAATGTGTACCTAATTGCAAGAAAATAATTGAGACAATTGACCTATTCAATAACTAGTAAGTTGCTCCCAAAGCATTCACAGACTCGACAGGAATAACCCAAACTCTTTGAATCATCCTAACCAAGATCATACCAAATGAGCCCAACTCTATTGCAGGTTGAACTTAATTTGATTTTAGAATTCTAAAATACTAATAGGAAATTTTTTTTAAATTTTATTTTGTTTGTCTGATTCTAAAATATTCTTGCTTAAAACTTTGGAATTCTCTTTAAATTGCAGGTTGAATTTAACTCAGATTGTAAATTTCAGAAATACCCTTTAGAATTCGATTGCTTGAACAGAGAATTCTATTGTTTTTGAGGTCATCTGTCTCATTTTAAAAATATTTTTCAATTATTTATGAGGTCATTTGTATGATTTTTAAAATATATTTCAATTTTTTTTGAGGTCATCTATCTCATTTTTAAAATATTTTTCAAATTTTCAATTTGTTGCGGGTGCAAAATGTGTGGGTGTTGATGGTATTCAGGCTAAATTTCTTTAAATCTTATTTTTTCCCATCTATTTTGGGGATTTAATCTCCAAATTGTTTCTAATTAATTAGAACACCCTCAAATAAAATTTAACTAGATGGTGAACCTTAAACTTCTTGCATCAAGTTGAATCATCCTAACCAAGAGCTAATGTGTTGAAAACTAGTACAAAATAGAGTAATCACATAAAACAACAACAACAAACAAGTAATGGATATTATATGTCTAGATTGAAATGGAGTGTTTTATGATGTAATGGATATTAATAATTTAGATTGACATGGTTGTATTTTATTAATGTACCTAAATTTACACTTTCCATGATGCTTCTAATCTTGTAAAATCTTAAAAGTGGAGTGTTTTATGATGTAATGGATATTAATAATCTAGATTGACATGGCTGTATTTTATTAATGTACCTAAATTTACACCTTCCATGATGCTTATAATATTGTAAAATGTTAAAAATGGAGTGTTTTATGATGTAATGGATCTTAATAATCAAGATTGACATGGTTATATTTTATTAATATACCTAAATTTACATCTTCCATGATGTTTCTAATCTTGTAAAATGTTAAAAGTATAGTGTTTTATGATGTAATGGATATAAATAATCTAGATTGACATGGCTACAGTGATATGATGATAGTGTAAGTTGATGTTCAAGTTGTAAAATTCTTGTACATATCAAGCATGAATGATAGTACAAGCCAAAAATGACATTATTATAAATTATCAAACAATTTGATAGGTGCTAGTTATTTTTTAAGCTAAACATAACTTAATCAACTACTACCACTAGTTGTTTAAGTAAGTGCGAACCACTACACTTTAAGTCAAACTGTGTACATGTGTCATTTCTCTCATACATGTGTCATTTCTATGTCATTTATATGTCATTTCTCCCATAAACTATAAGGAAATGTTATTTCTCCCATATACTATAAGACAAACTATGTACATGTCATTTCTATCTTAAACTCTAGGCAAGGCAAATTGTAAGGCATGTCATTTCTAGATCTAATTTCTCCCATAAACTTTAAGGCAAACCATGGACATGCCATTTCTCCCACAAACTAAAGGCTTTCTCCCATAAATTCAAGGCAAACTTCAAGGCCTAAAAATTGAACTTAAAGTGGCTGAACTTCCATAGGATTTTAGTCTGTATGTTGAGTGTTAACTTCTACAAGTTCTAAAGGCAGAGTTTGTAAAGGACCAGGTAGCCTCTAGATCTCATCTTTTCTGAAAAGTGACATATCCAATAAATGCCCTACAGTCAATCTCTGGAATAGATCTAAATAGAAGTTCTTCATTTTAATTTTCATAAACCACAACCACTTTAAGGAAAATCTGTTAGAAAATTAAATATTACAGAGCAATGCAACACATAAAATATGCGGAAAATAAAAGCACACAAAACACATAAAACTAGAGAGACACAGATATACGTGGTTCACCCAGTTTGGGCTACGTCCACCCCGAACAACAGGGTCCTTCTTTCTGTTGTTAAAATAGCGAAGAGACAAAACCTCCCGGCTAATCTGTTTGTGTCCTTTGTTCTCTCTCCTGGGTCTCCTCTCTTGTTTTCTTACTCAGAAATACACACATATTTCGACATCCTGGCCCTCCTTATGTCAGGCATTTGCCTTCTGAAGCTTTTGTCCCTAATCTCGACATAACTAACGTCGAGATCATTTTGCCTAATGGAACGGCCGGATTGACTAGAAGTGCCTAACATACTTTACAAATTTTATCATTTTTAGCTTCGAAGTGACGCCCAAAAACCCATATCGGACATGAGCTCTCCGAAAAGTGCGCGAAGCCACCACCTGGACCCCAGCAGGAAAACGATCAATTGGTGATGTTGCCGCCCCTTTTAAGGTACAGGGGTCCAATGCTGTAATACAAAGTAAACAAGATAATCAGGCTCCACACCCAAAAAAATCGTGTACATGTGTCATTTCTCCCATAAACTCTTAAGGAAAAATTTAAAGCATGTGTCATTGGCTTTTTCCCATTAACTTTAAAGCATGTGTCATTTCTCAAGGCTTTCTCCCATTAATTCAAGGTAAACTTTAAGGCCTAAGAACTAAAACTAAAGTAGTTTAACTTCCATAGGATAGGATCCCCCAAACTCAAGGCTTTCTCCCATTAATTCAAGGCAAACTTTAAGGCCTAAAAACTAAACCTAAAGTGGCTGAACTTCCATAGGATTTTAGTTTGTTTGAGCTTCCATAGGATTTTAGTCTGTCTGTTGAGTGTTAACTTCTACAAGTTCTAAAGGCAGAGTCTGTAAAGGGCCAGGTAGCCTCTGGATCTCATATTTTATGAAAGGTGACATATCTAGTAAATGCCCCTACATTCAATCTCTAGAACAGATCTAAATAGAAGTTCTTCATTTTAATCTCCATAAACCACTACCACTTTAAGGCAAACCCTGTACATGTGTCATTTCTCCCATACATGTGTCATTTCTCCCATAAACTCTTAGGCAAACTTTAAAGCACGTGTCATTTCTCAAGGCTTTCTCCAATTAAATTTAAAGCATGTGTCATTTCTCAAGGCTTTCTCCCATTAATTCAAGGCAGACTTTAAGGCCTAAAAACTGAACCTAAAGTAGCTGAACTTCCATAGGATAAGATCCCCCAAACTCAGGGCTTTCTCCCATTAATTCAAGGCATATTTTAAGGCCTAAAAACTAAACATAAAGTGGCTGAACTTCCATAGGATTTTAGTCTGCCTTTTGAGTGTTAACTTCTACAAGTTCTAAAGGCAGAGTTTGTAAAGGGCCAGGTAGCCTCTGCATCTCATCTTTTCTGAAAGGTGACATTTCCAGTAAATGCCCCTATAGTTAATCTCTGAAACAGATCTAAATAGAAGTTCATCATTTTAATATCCATAAACCACTACCACTTTAAGGCAAACTGTGTACATGTTTCATTTCTCTCATACATGTGTCATTTCTCCCATAAAATCTTAAGAAAACTTTAAATCATTTGTCATTTCTCAAGGCTTTCTCCCATTAAATTTAAAGCATGTGTCATTTCTCAAGGCTTTCTCCCATTAATTTAAGGCCTAAAAAGTGAACCTAGAGTAGCTAAACTTCCATAGGATAGGATCCCCTAAAATCAAGGCTTTCTCCCATTAATTCAAGGAAAAATTTAAGGCCTAAAAACATAACCTAAAGTAGTTGAACTTCCATAGGATAGGATCCCCCAAACTCAAGGCTTTCCCACATTAATTGAAGGCAAACTTTAAGGCCTAAAAACTGAACCTAAAGTGGCTGAAATTCCATAGGATTTTAGTTTGTTTGTTGAGTCTTAACTTCTACAAGTTCTAAAGGAGTCTATAAAGGGCCAGGTAGCCTCTGTATCTCATCCTTTCTTAAGGCATGTCATTTCTAGATGTGATTTCTGCCATAAACTTTAAGGCAAACCATGCACGAACCATGTATATGTGTCATAAATACTCTAGCAATGCAATATTTAATGCATCTCATTTCTAGATGTGAATTCTACCATAAAATTTAAGTCAAACTTTAAGATAAACCATGCACATGTCATTTATCTCATGCACATGTGTCATTTCTCACATGCATTTGCAATAAATGTTAATTTAATATATTTTATTGAATTTGTTTTTTTTAAGAGATAAAAAAAACCTACTAAATATGGTTGAAAAATGGACATTATGCATAGATGTTATTTGCTATCCCAATCTAGGGAAAGCAGTGATTACTTGTGCTTTGCAATATTGCGACTAGCAAGGTCTGTTACACCATTTTTTGGTCATCTAACCTATTATCATTAGATGGACCCAAGTACACCATGTAAGACCAATTTTACCCTGAGTAAAATTGCCTTCACTATGTTAAATAACTTAATAATCCACATTTATTAGGTTGTTTATGGTCCAAACAGGAAACCCCAAAAGGAAATATTAAACAAACCTATATTTGTTTGATTTTCCTCATGGAATAATTAATTAAACCATAATTTAATTATTATTCCCAGTCATGTTTAACCCAAAAACAAAGAAATTAATTAGATAAACCTTTATTTGTCTTATTATTTTCTAGGAATAATTATTTAAATCTTATTTAGATAATATTCCTTGTTAAATATGACCAAATCACCCACAAATAATTAAATAAATCATTATTTATTTGATTATCTTCCAACCACTTCCTTAAAAAGATAAATAAATCATTTATTTATTTATTTTTGACTAATCAAGGGATTTTACCCAAGTCAAATACCCTTTCCCTCCAACAAATATAATAAAGTATTCCATAAAAGGTGGATCTAGATTTGGTTAACATTATTTTAATCATGCACCAAGATCTAGAATGACCCAATATTTTGTTATAAATAGCAGGGTTTTTCCTATCATTCTTCACCTTTTGTTGCCTATTAGATCACTCTGGATCTATACACTTGGTCACATTTTCCCATCATTTGCTATGTGAGCTCCATTGAGCTCTATTCTTTGCATTGGGTTTTCTACACCAACAAGAGAGAGAAATATTAGATCTGAAGTGCTGAGGACTTCCAAGAACCCATCCCACTGAGGAGAATTGGATACGCCTTCTTGTTTTCCTCCCAGGTGCCCAATTAATACAAAAATTCTTTCAAAAAATTGTTCTTGTCTTGTCTATTGGTATATGGAGCAAACCCTTGTTTTTACTGCTTAATGTCTTTCCATGCATAGATCTGGTTTTTGCAGCTCTTTTCTTGTTCAACTAACAGCAGATCTGAAGATATTGGCAGCCACTTTTGTTGTTAGGGCTATTAGTTATGCGTAGCTAAAGTGGTCCTTTTTCATACACTTCGACAAAGGATTCATACTAACAAATGGTGACTCCACACGGGTTTTAATTTACGACCGCTGTCGTTTTTCATATTCCTACATATCCAGCTACTTCAGACCCTAGGGTTTCTTTTCAGCTGTTTATTTTTCCTATTTTTATGTTGTTTTTCTCACCTAAAACCCTAAAACATTAAAATTTTTAACTTCTGTGTGTTTCTGGCCCTATTGCGCAGGTAAGCGACACCAGCCGCAACTGAGACGGTGACTTTTCCGAAAATCTGCCACCGAGACAACCGGAACAGGAGGTCGCACTTTTCAGCCCAATAAGTGCGACCTGGACCTCCAGGTCGCACTTTTCAGCCTCTTTTCTACGACCTGCACTGAAAACAGGTCAGAACCTGCGACCTGCCAATTTTTAAGTGGTTTTTCTGCAATTTTCCTGGGTTTTGCTGAAGCTTCTGTCAGGGTTTTCCAGCCTCTATCTCAGCCCACTTTGACCTAGTTCTGATCTGTTTTTACTCATCTAAGTGGGAACCTAGCCCCCTAGGGCTTTAGTACCCTCCACTTTTTGTGGAAGAGTTTTAGCTGTTTCAGCCGTCTGTTTTTCAGAGTTTCAGCCTTCCCTTTTTCAGATCTGAAACCTCCTCCTCAGATCCCTTTAAATCGGCCTCTCTTCCTTTCAAATCACCTCTTGTCGTTTTGTTTGGACCTCTCTTTAGGACCTCCTCCCTCTCCTTTTCAGTTTTTGTTGATTTCCTCCCTTTTTCCAGCCACCTTGCCTCTGTCTCTTGGCTGTGATCTGCACCTCTTTTTAGTAGCTTTTATCCTATATATCCCTGTCCCTTTTGACCTTAGATCTATTGGCCTCTTTTCCATGTGTTTTGCCTAGATTTTTCCCTTTTTTTTAGATTAGTTTTGAGAGACCCGCCTTCTTGGGTTAGATAGATGCACAAGTAGCTGTTAATTTTCTGTTATTTCAACATTATATACCGTTCTCTGCAGATTTATTTTCAGTTACGCAGCACACTTTTTTCTTTCTCTCAAAATGGAAAGGGTTTAAAAATTAAAATTAACGCATGCCACACACTGACCCTAAGTGAAGAAGCGCCTGGTTAACACCGCCTGGCAAAGACTCTAAAATCAATTGTCACTGCACCTTTTCTGCCCTTGACCTCACTTGATTATGTCCCTTTCTGCCCTTGTCGGTTTCCTTCTTCCCGTCATCATTGCGCCCCCAAGGCGCCTTTCCCGGAGACTTCTTGGCCTTCACCCTCAGTTTCCGGTCGATCGACCTGCTCCGTCCCGCCGTCGTCGAGCCAGTCCTCCTCTGAGTCTGCACTCCGACTCCTCTTCTGATTCATTGGGTTCTCCTTCTCCTCCTGGTTCTCCCCCTGTCACCTTCACTATGTCTGGTCCAGGGCCTAACGTTAGTGGTGCTCCAGGCCCTAATGCCGGAACCACTACTAGCGGAACCGCCACAGGAACTACCTCGGCCATACCCTTGTTGCCGTACATTGTAGGCCTCAGCCTCCCCGATTTCAATCAGTTGATCAATGACCCTATCCACCACGATGTTGGTTGGCCTGCTATGCCAACCAAGCTCCCCTCCGACATCCCTAAGTTCGAAGGCCTTGCTGGAGAAGATCCAACCAATCATGTTTGATCTTTCCACATGTGGTGTTCCTCCAATTCCATTACCGATGACTCCATCCGTCTTCGTTTGTTCCAACGCACGCTTACCGGCGAAGCTTCTAAATGGTATGTCGACCAAGCCACCTCTTCCCATACCACCTTTGCGACCATTTCCCAAGACTTTTTATCTTACTTCCGGCTCCCTTCTCCGATACGATACTAGTACGGAGCTTTTGACCTCTTTCAAGAAAACCTCTTCAACCTGCCTTTCCACTCATGTCCAGGAATGGCGACGAAGACGAAGCTTATGTCGAGCTCCCCCCTTTGAAGATCGACTCTATATGGACTGGTTCCTTCACTCTCTCTTAGCGCCCATTGGCAAAGATGTCGCCTCCCATTTTCCTCAAACCGAAGAAGCCGCCTTCCAAATAGCCTTGAAATATGACCTGATCTATGCTCAGTCTGGTTATGTTTATACCGTTCTTCCTAACCTCCCCAGGCCTGGCAGCGCTAATGCCCCGGGGGCATCTCATTCCGCCGACGGTATCGTTGGAGCCCTTGCCCATCCATATGCTCAACCTCCTATGGGCTATGGTCTCCCTCACGGAGGGGCTAGCACCTCTAGCACTCTTCCCCCTCCCGGTAGCATGTATCCACGATATGGCATGCCTCCTCCTTTTGCCCAACCTCCTGCTTACCTCAATGTTGCCCAACCTACCCATTACCCTTATCCGCAGCCTGGTCGCCTCCCTCGGCATATGCGCTTTCTCCTCCCTTACTCTCAGGCAGCTTCCCGACACCTACGAAGCCCCCTCCAGGGCAATTAATTGCACAACAGGGCGCGACTAATCCCCCTTCTTCTCAAAGAAGGTGGAGAGGAAATCCAAATAAATCTGCCCCTGGTACTCGTGGACCCAATCCCTATGGTTTTGACCCTAACACTGCTAACCAGCAACAGGGCACTCAGCCCAAGCCGGACAGGCCTCTTCGCACCAATAAACCTTGTTCGTGTTGTGGTGTTTACAGTCATTATACCCACGATTGTCCCCTCTTACCACATATGCGGCAGATGTGGGAGTCTCAAGCCACATTGCGAGGACAACATGCCTCCCCTCATGCTCCCCCTAATGTGGCCTCTACTCAACAAGCTGTGTTTACTGATCCTTTCCCTCAGCAAGGATTCGTGGCTACCCAACCACCTGACGGGCGAGTCTCCACTCCACCTTCCATTTCTGGTTCTTCTGATTACCAGATCCTCATGATGAACTCTGATCCATTCCCAACCGTCGACCTTCACCTTCAAACTCGGTCTCGCCAGTACCCCAAGCCTTCCGCTCATTCTGCCCCCGAGTCCCCTTCTTCAGGTTCTACAGAGCCTCTTTCGACATCCAATGGCCCCTTACATATCCCTCAACCCAAAGTTTAGGTTCACACCAAGATTCCTAAGGGACCATTACGTCGAAATGCTACTTCTGGTCGAGCTACTCATTCGTATAGCATAGTAGATGATTTGGCGCAGTCTCCTGCTGCCATTTCCACATTGGAACTCATCCAGTCATGCCCTTCCAAAAAGAAGGCTCTATTATCTGCCGTGGGTGCTGTAGATCCTGCTGATGACCAAATGATTGTTTTCGACGCCACTCAATCGGACCATCCTCCTCTTCCTCCTTTCGTCGCCTTCCAAATCCCAGTCAAAATCCGGAACGCCAACGTTTCCCGATGTATAATTGATGAGGGGGCATCCACCTGCGTGATGTCCGCTTTGGTTTGGAAGCAACTCGAATCCCCTGAGCTAGCCCCTTCCATGATCACCCTTCGAGTGTGGGACGGTCATGCCTCCCAGCCCATTGGCCTGTTCCGTAATTGTCCTATCACCCTCGCCGGTAAGACTATTTGCGTTGACGTCGAAGTCATAGATGCCCTGCTAGATTACAACATTCTATTGGTGCGAAGCTACACCTATGTTATGTCTGTTGTCCCATCCGCGGTTTTCTGCAAGATGTCTTTCCCTCATAATGGAAAGATAGTCACCATTGACCAGTTGACATATCATGAGCCAAAATCTCAGACCTCACCTGAGACGATCATCTCTTCTGTAGCCAACAAGCAAACCATCGATTCCTTGACCAGTGTCTCCCCCGGCGTTTACAAGGACTCCTCCCTGCTTGGAACTTTTCCTTTTCTCCCCCCTCCTCCTATTACTGATCCCAGCTTATCGAATATTTGCATGATGCACTTGTCTCAGGCTGCCCTTAAGCAGCCTGCTTCAGCTAGTTCGCAACCTCCCCTTCGCCCTCCGCAACCTGCTCCTAGCCATTCATCTCCGCCGGCTGGACCTTCTCCTTCTGGCCCTCCCCCTACAGCTGGTATCCCTGAACCCCTTTATCCTCCTGGATCGGTTCCCCCTGGCCTTAACCATCTCGAAGCCGTCCCTCCTGGTCATTACCCTGCTGGGCAGATCCCTTTCCTGGCTCCCCCTCCCGGAGTATATTCTGTCCCCGTCATGGCCACCCTCTCTCTCCCTAACCTGACCTTGGGCATACCGGTCTGGTACCTTGATCCCCTAGCCGCCACCCCTCCTGGTCACCCCAAACCCTACATTGCTTTGACCCCGGTTCAACCGGTCCCCCCGACGTCTCTCGCTGCAACAGTGCCTCAGTCACCTCAACAGGAACCGCCTCCTGTTGCGACCGCTTCGGGTAAGAAGGGCAAAGCTCGCAAGGAGGCATCAAAGGACAAGGTTGCCCCGACAAACCCTGCTATTCCTCAGCCTCCAAAGCATACCATCCAGTGTGCTTTGTGTGATGTTGTCGGTCACGCCACCCATACCTGTCCTGAATTGCTTCATCTCAAGCCCATGGTTAATGTCACGTTCCCTGAGTCCGCAGTCCCAGAAGCCTCTGTTCCTTCTGCGACTACGGCCAAGAACCCCAAGACTATTCACACCAATTCTTTGTGTGGTCTCCATGGCCATTACACCATATTTGTCCCCGCCTCGAGGACTTCCGCACCTCTATCGCCGCGGTCCACCAATTCAAGGCCAAGCGCAATGAGTCCACCTCTCCCCTATTTGCGCATTCTGCTTCAGCAGAACTACCAGATATGACTGCTCCCATTGACATTCCCCCTCCTGATGTCGAGATGACGGAGCCTTCGTCCAACATTTTTTACCTATCATCATCCATGAGACCCTCGGGGAACATTCCATCTAAATCCTCCCCTGTTGTTTCTCTTGACCTTCCTTCAGCGATCATCTTGGGCTCAACATCGATAGATCCTTTATCTACTTACTCTTCGGTCACCCCTTGTGACGATGCGCATGTGAACCTCTCTTCTCATGATGATGATTCAGGTCACTTCACCACGTCAGGTGGTCTTTCTTCCACGAGTCACCCCATCTTCTATCGCGATGACGACATTATGGAAAAAATCCCCACCCCTGACGTTATCTATTCCCCCTTACATCGAACCCAAGCGTTCACACCACATCCACCTTGTGGCCATTACATTGAAACCCACTGTTTGGGTAAGGGGGCACCCACATTTGAGAGACCAAGAGAAGCAATTCTCCACCACTCTCCTAGTGTATCTGGTCGTGTTGACTTTAGTCCCAGTATTCTTCCACATTTAGAAGAACCTCTAGAGTCCCATATCACTTCAGATCACTCTAGGGAGGATACCCCTTATCGTTCCCTCATCTTACATCAGCAACCCAGTCTCTTAGACATTATTGTTGACCAACCTATAGCTTTTCCACGAGAGCATCAGTTCATTATCTCCAAATCCTCTTTTTGGGATAGTGACACCAGGTATGCCAACTCGGAAACTTAAAGTCCATTTGATCCCTATATGCAATACCAAAAGAGATTGGTAATCCTCCATTTCCTTTCTCAAACTGCATAACCATAACAAGAATAAATGGCACACCACATCATTAAAATGTGTTTAGATTGCCCTTTCTCTAAATACATTTTGGCATGACCACACCATGCTCAGGGGCGCCCATGCCCCTCAACCATAACCCTCCTCACCTCGTTTTTGGAGAGGAGGTTGTCTTACCGATCAAGTGTGAAATCCCTTCCCTTCATCTGGTTGTTGAACTTCTCCCTGACACCCAACCCTAGAACAACGACTTATCCTGCTTGAGCGTGCCTCTGAAGACCGCCGTGTTGCATTGAAAACCATAGAAGCGGCCAAGAAACGCACCAAAGCTCAATATGACCGAAAAGTCCAGCCTCGTCCTTTTCACGAAGGCGACCTTGTTCTAGTATATGACCAAGCCCATGATGTCCTTGGTCACGGGAAGTTCGACTCATTATGGCTAGGCCCTTACGTCATCAGTAAGGATCTTGGTAAGGGGGCATACTTTTTAGAGGACTTTGAAGGAAATCCTCTTCCTAATCCTCGCAATGCACTCTATCTTAAGAAATATTACCCTTAGCATTTCCCTTCTGAGATGCGTGTTTTATTTTCTGTTAGATAGCCAACATATTTTTTGTACTTTCATCCTTCGCCAGGACCTATTTTGTCCAAGAAGGGCCACTTCACCTCCACTTTAAATCGAATTTCCTCACTTATGACACTTGTACTTGGGGCACCACTTCGCCTCCATACTTGTCCATGTTCGTGTCAATTTTCGTCATGAGTTCCCACCTTGTGCTCATGTTTTCATGGTCCCCCATTGGGCCTTTACTGTGTGGCAGCACCATCGAGTTTCCCTTGTTTAGCGCATCCAAGTTGAGTCATCATCGCATTCATGGAGTCTATCCCGAGTCCCTTTGTACCCCGCCATAGCCCTCCATCCTTCATTGCTTGGTCTCTCTCTTGTGTCGCACATTATGACCTCCAGTCCCACTGTCCCCTATCCCTTATGATATTGTGTCAGTAGCTGCCATGTCATTCATGCCCTTTATGGTCTAACAAGGGAAGTCGTCCATTCGCTACTCATTCCTTTCCATTTCCCTATCATCATTAGTGTCAGTCTGTTCGTCGCTCTACTATTTTCTCTCGTGCCTTAGTTGAGGATTTCTCATTGCCTCACCTGTGGTGGACCTCCTTCTGTCGACATCAGCTCATTCATTCCAGAAGCCAGGTCTAGAGGGCGGTGTACCTTGGTTCCAGCTTCCACTCTTGTTCGGTGCCTCGGATCAGGAAAAGGGATCTCTCATTTCCCTTTGACTTGATTGTTTCTCCACTCCAGCTCCTTTCAGCATGATCGAGATCCGTATACTTGATGGTTCAGTGATGCAGCAGCAGCTCTTGGTGATTCCTGGGTTTGTGTGAGATGTCTCAACCCTCATGAGGGGGTGGCCCTGCAGGTAGCCCCCCACATGCCCGGATGACCTCTTCCTTGCAGCCTTCGATGCAGCTCCAGATATTTGATGATGTTGGCCTTAGCCACTTGCAGCGCCTCTTTGATTTGCATGTATTAGTCAGATTTTGTGAGCCCTTCCCCATTTACAGGGGGAATTTGGGTTGTATTTGTATCTCATGTACTCAGATATTATTGTATAAGTCCTGGCTGTTATCCCAGGCACAAAATGTATGTGGGATTCCTCATTGTATTTTTATCTGGCTCATGATTATGCCGGCTGTACTTTATGGTTCGGTCCCTTGTTTACTGGACACACTATTCTTTTGTACTTTGTCTCGGCGGGCATAGGTATGCCTCCCCCGTCGCCTTCAGCACAGGTACCCTCTCATAAAAAGAGACTTGTTTCACCTGTGAGTCTCGTCTCCTCAGGTTCTAGTTCTTCAACACACTATCTACCTTGCATTTCTCTCTTTGACTTCCCTTTTGTTGTTTGGTGATTGAGTTCTTACAATGTACTTCGGTCATACGATTTGCTCCTGACACTCGCACGCTGGGGGGCAATCTGTTACACCATTTTTTGGTCATCTAACCTATTATCATTAGATGGACCCAAGTACACCATGTAAGACCAATTTTACCCTAAGTAAAAGTGCCTTCACTATGTTAAATAACTTAATAAACCACATTTATTAGGTTTTTTATGGTCCAAACAGGAAACCCCAAAAGGAAATATTAAACAAACCTATATTTTTTTTATTTTCCTCATGGAATAATTAATTAAACCATAATTTAATTATTATTCCCAGTCATGTTTAACCCAAAAACAAATAAATTAATTAGATAAACCTGTATTTATCTTATTATTTTCTAGGAATAATTATTTAAATCTTATTTAGATAATATTCCTTGTTAAGTATGACCAGATCATCCACAAATAATTAAATAAATCATTATTTATTTGATTATCTTTCAACCACTTCCTTAAATAATTAAATAAATTATTATTTATTTTATTATCTTCGAACCACTTCCTTAAAAAGATAAATAAATCATTTATTTATTTATTTTTGACTAATCAAGGGATTTGACCCAAGTCAAATACCTTTTCCCTCCAACAAATATAATAAAATATTCCATAAAAGGTGGATCTAGATTTGGTTAACATTATTTTAATCATTCACCAAGATCTAGAATGACCCAATATTTTGTTATAAATAGGAGGGTTTTTCCTATCATTCTTCACCTTTTGTTTCCTATTAGATCACTCTACATCTATACACTTGGTCCCATTTTTCCATCATTTTCTGTGTCGGCTCCCATTGAGCTCTATTCTTTGCATTGGGTTTTCTACACCAACAAGAGAGAGAAATCTTAGATCTGAAGTGCTGAGGACTTCCAAGAACCCATCCCACTGAGGAGAATTGGATACGCCTTCTTGTTTTCCTCCCAGGTTTCCAATTAATACAAAAATTCTTTCAAAAATTGTTCTTGTCTTGTCTATTGGTATATGGAGCAAACCCTTGTTTTTACTGCTTAATGTCTTTCCATGCATAGATCTGGTTTTTGCAGCTCTTTTCTTCTTCAACTAACAGCAGATCTGAAGATATTGGCAGCCACATTTGTTGTTAGGGCTATTAGTTATGCGTAGCTAAATTGGTCCTTTTTCGTACACTTCAACAAAGGATTCATACTAACAAAACCCTATGAGGGGATTAATGGTGCTTTGTATGTTGTTCAAGGAATCGATGTTAATACGGTTGAAAGTGTATCCAAACTGGTAGACAGTGGAGTTATATATTTTTTGAATATATGATATGAACAAATTTATGGTTTTAAGCTCCACATGGAAGGGTCTACGCTATTAGTAAGGAGCTGACTGGCTTTCAAGGAGAAAGGAACAAGGAGCGAGATAAAATCAGTTATAACGCGGAAGAACTAAAATAGAGTATTTGGCATTGAACTTTCAGTGGAACATGGACTTACCCTTTGGAATCAAGAATGGAAATTAGAGGTGGAACATAACAAAAGGAAGCGCGACGAAACCCTGCATGGAAGAGTGGAACCGTGACCGAGTGAATAGTGAAGGCGGTGTCCGGGTTTCATCGCACCACCCTTCGGTGATAGGCAGTATTTCCTGGTTGGGGAGAGATTCCATAGAAACGTTGACACGTAGCAAAGGTGGACCCACGAAAACCGCTATCAAAGCACGTCATTGCACGTTAATGTTTGACCAAAGAAGCCGAGCGATATTATTGAATGCCGTTGATCTAGGAAGGGGTCATCGGACTGTGTTCATTTACTATAGATGCGTGAAGGTTACCCAAGGTATGACGCACCATCACACGTTATCATACGTGCATCATCAATGAACGATATCCGTTGGATCATCTGAAGACCAAGAGATGTGCTCTTCGTCGTCGGATGGAAACGATCGTTAGCGATGGGCCCTGGTTTTAAATTATATTGATTGGGTCGTCGATTATGCATGTGGGGCCGGAACCAAAGGTTTATTTAAAAGCCATTTGATAAAAGCGCTGGTTATTAATATAAAGTTCTATTATATATTTAATTGCCAAAGGTTGTGAATAATATTTATTTATCAAATTCCATGAATTTGATAAATAAAATTCTAATAAAAGAAAGAAAACCATCAGCGGCACATTAATGTTACTTAACCTTGGCTATAGTATTATTTGGCGGAGATAAACATCACCTTTGAGATGATTCGTGCATGGAAGAACAAAGATTGGGATTTCAATTTGGATTGGTTTGATATTTAATATGAATACCATTAGCGGTTGAGTGGTTTTCTACTCATGGTATTGATAAAGGCTAAACTATATAAGGAGAAGAGGATTACACTACAGGGTGTGCGTGCATAAGCATGATTAATGAATAAATCTCTTTAAGAGATATCTGGATGATTAAACTCTGAAAACGCTGAATCTATGATGCACCTATGGATTTGATGAAGGATCCAGATCTCTAGATCTAGAAACAATGAATCTCTAGGAAGCTCTGCAAAGAAATAATGAGGACCTGAGTTTGATGAAGAAATTAAATAAATTTTGTGGATCTGAGGGTTGAAGTCTTCTGCATGAAAGTAGGAGCTTTCTGCTAGTACAAGCTGGTGTCAAAGATTAGGGGGTTGGATCTCCCTTCCAGTAGTGACTGGAGAACGAGAGAAGATGGTAGCTTCTGCAGGTGGGTGCCTACGTGCTGGTATGAGTTTGTGCCAACACAAAAATTGTAAGAAGTTTTATTTATAATAAATATTGAAGACAAAGATGACAGAAGAAGGTGGTTTTCTCCGGAATTTGGGTTTCCACCTTAAAGACGGGTGTTCATGTGTGTGATGGTTGATTCTGTTATTACTGCTCATGCTTACTGCTTACTAAACATATGATGAATGAATGATGCAATAATATAACTAAAGAATTAAATGAATAAAAAGTAAAATGTTTTCCAGTTAGCTCTAAATACTGATTCACCACCCCTCTCAGTATTTTTCCCAACAATTGGTATAAGAGCAGGTCCTTCTGAAAAGCTTAGCCGCTAGAAGGAAGATCAATCAAGATGAGGAATCAAGATGGAATAACATCTATCAGGCCTCCGCTCTTCAACAGAAACAATTTAATCTTTTGGAAAACAAGGATGAGATCCTATCTGCAGTCTCTGGGTGTAGATGTATGGGCTATTGTTGAAGTAGGATATCAATATCCAGCCGCAGTACCAACAGATCCAAAGGAAAGAAAGAATTATGAAACAAATGCAAGAAGGAATAAGAATAGGTTTAGCACTAGAAAACGTTACTATACTCATGAAGACAGTGATGGGTTATCAAACAGTGAGGAAGAATGTGAACAAGATCTTGGTCTTCTCATGGCATTTGAAAAGGAGTCTAGAGAAGAAAAGGATACTTTTATGGATGCTTTAGATGAAAATGATTTTCTTGACGAAATCAATCAACTCAAAATATGATTATAAGAAATTAAAGTAACCATAGAGACTCTGAAAAACCAGCTTCAAGAAAAGGAGAAACATAATGAGAAATTAGAATGTGAAATAGTAAGTCTAAGAAAAGAAATTGAGAAATTAAGGATTTCGAATCTTAGATTTGCTAAAGGATCTGAAACCTTAGATGAGATTATCAAGATACAACATTCTCCTCTTCTAAAGACAGGTCTTAGATATATCAGAGAATCTTCTCAAACTTCAGCACCAAATTATCTAAAAGCAGCTACAGCCAGTACACAACATTCTGCCCCTCAGTAAGGGAATAAAGAATATTTATAGATAAAGCATGATCATATCAATTCAAAGAACACTAATAGGAGTACCTTTCAAGGAAACACCAATCAACAGGTATATTCAAGTAGAAGATTTTATAATCACAGAAATTTCTTCTTCAATGGACAATGTTTCTCATGTCACAATTTTGGTCATAAATTTGTTCAATGTGTTGCATATAAAACCATCATGACAAGAGAAGCAAGAAAGAAAAGGATTGATATTGGAATAAAGAAGAATACATATAACAACTTTTCTCCTCTTCAAAATGAAGTTGAATGTGCTTATTGCAATAACTTTGGGCATGAATAATCTGAATGCAAGAGCAAAGTCCAGCCAAAAGAGCATCTTCCTTCAAGCTCCAAAGTATTGAAAAAGAAGGAATTACAGGTTGAAAATTGTGGCATTACTTTATTTTCAGAAGGAGAATAAAATCAATGGTACATTGATAGTGGATGCTCAAAACACATGACAGGTGACAAAAACAAAATTCTTGCATATAGTGCTCTAGACAAGGAAAAGAATGTTACATTTGGAAATGATACTCCTACTGTCATTAAGGGTAGAGGATCTGTTTTTCTAAAATAAAAGGTGAAAGCTAATAATGTCATGTATGTGGATGGATTAAAGCATAACATGTTAAGTGTAAGTCAAATGTGTGATCAAGTAACTGAAGTTGTCTTTAGTTCAAAAGAATGTATGGTACGTGATCTTGATACAGGTAAAACAATTATAAAAGGAAAAAGAACTCCAAGCAACCTGTATGTATTGAAGAACTGCAAAGAACAATGTTACTTGAGTAAATATTCAGAAAACTAGCTATGGCATAGAAGGTTGGGGCATCTGAGCTTCTCTCAAATCAACAAATCAAGCAAACTTAAAGCTGTTCGTGATCTTCCCAATATTACTCTACCTGAAAATATCATATGCAAATCTTGCCAATTTGGTAAGCAAACCAAAGTACAATTTAATGCCAAGGAAGGATCATCAAGTAAGCCTCTTGAACTCATTCACACTGACATATGTGGACCTGTGAAGTAAAAGCCACCACGTGGTGAACAATACTATATCTTATTTATTGATGATTTCTCTAGAATGTGTTGGATTGGGTTGCTAAAACACAAAGATGAAGCATTTGAGAAATTTCAGATCTTCAAAGCACTAGTTGTGAATGAATTAGATCTAAAAATCAAGTGTCTTAGATCTGATCGAGGAGGAGAATATACATCATATGAATTCCTTGAATTTTGTGAAAAACAAGGCATAAAAGGACAGTTCTCTATAGCTGGCACTCCACAACAAAATGGTGTAGCAGAAAGAATGAATAGAACAGTTCAACAAATGGCTATAGCTATGCTTGATGATTCTGAAACACCTGACACATTTTGGGGAGAAGTAGCACATACAGCAGTAAACATTCTCAACAAGGCACATGTTCGTGTAAATAGTGATAAAACTCCATATGAACTCTGGTATGGTAATCCTCCCACTGTAAATCATTTTCGAATTTTTGGAATCAAATGCTTTATCAAAAACAATGATGAAAAGCTTGGCAAGTTTGAACCTAGAGCAGATGAAGGAATACTTCTTGGTTACTCCTCTAGGAGTAGAGCATATAAATGTTACAATAAAAGACTTTGGAAGATTTTTGAATGTATTGATGTTGTTATTGATGAGCCTCCTGCAGCTCCAAAAGAAGAAAAACAAACAACAGATGAAGACAATGATGACCTATACCCTTCTACATCAAATAGGAATGATATAGACAGTGAACCCAATGAAGAACCCGAAGATGACTTATCTTAAAAAGATCCATCTAGATATGTTCAAAAGAATCATCCAGAATCTCAAATTTTGGGAGAAAAGGGATCAGGTGTACAAACAAGAAGGACTCTTGTGGGATCCTCTAGCAATTTGGCATTTCTGTCCACTATTCAACCACACAATCTCAGTCAAGCTTGCAAAGATGAATGTTGGATTCAAGCCATGAATGAAGAGCTTGATCAAATTGTAAAGAATCACACTTGGGAATTATTACCAAGACCTCATGACAAAAATATCATTGGAACTAAATGGATATTCAAAAATAAGTTAAATGAGAATGGGGATGTTATAAGAAATAAAGCTAGACTTGTTTGCAAGGGGTATGCTCAACAAGAAGGTATAGAATTTGAAGAAACTTTTTCCCCTGTAACAATACTTGAAGCCATAAGAATGTTTCTTGCTTTTTCAAGCTTTCAACAAATCAAAGTTTATCAAATGGATGTTAAATCTGATTTTCTCAGTGGTGATCTAGAAGAAGTTTATATAGAACAACCAGAACGATTCATTTTGGGAAATGATGAAAAACTTGTTTGTAGACTTTAAAATTCTCTATATGGTCTCAAACAAGCTCCAAGGGCATGGTACTATCGTCTTGACAAATATCTTCATCAACAAGGATTTTCAAAGGGGTCAGCTGATAGCAACTTATACACAAAAACTGAAAATGATAAAATATTGACTGTGGTTGTATATGTTGATGATATCATTTTTGGAAGTAATGAAGAGTCTATGAGTCATAAATTTGCTTCTGATATGCAGCAAGAATTTGAAATGTCTTTACTTTGGGAACTAACATTCTTTCTTGGCTTACAAGTGCAGCAAGCAACAGATGTCATATTCTTATCACAAGAAAAATATCTTAAGCAAATCTTGAAGAAGTATGGCATGGAAGACCGCAAACTTGTAAGCACACCAATGATAACCGGATGTAATCTTAGTTCTAATGATGATTCCCCGATGGTGAATCAACCAGAATACATATCTATGATAGGAAGTCTACTTTATCTCACTGGGACTAGACCAGACATTATGCATGCAGTTGGGATTGTGGGACGATTCCAAGCTAATCCAAAATAGGCTCACCTTCAAGTTGTCAAAATAATATTCAAATATCTATAAGGAACTCAAGACTTTGGACTATGGTATCCAAAGGATGCTGATCTTACCCTTCATGCTTACTCTGATGCAGATTGGGCTGGAAATGTTGATGATCGAAAAAGCACTAGTGGTGGTGCATTCTATATGGGGCCTCGGTTAGTATCTTGGTTCAACAAGAAGCAAAGCTCTATTGCCTTATCTACAGCAGAAGCAAAATATGTGGCTGCAGCATCAAGTTGCACTCAACTTCTTTGGATGATGGAAACGTTATAAGACATTCAAATCAAACGTTCACCTCCTATCTCCATTATGTGTGACAATACAAGTACCATCAGTATCTCAAAGAATCCTGTTATGCATTCCAAGACCAAGCACATTCCCATCAAATATCACTTCTTACGTGAACAAGTTCTTGAAGAAAAGGTGAAATTGGAGTATGTTCCCTCCAAAGAACAAGTTGCTGATATATTTACCAAACCTCTACCCGGGGAAGCATTCAAATATCTCAGACAGAAACCAGGAGTAGTCTCTACCATGCAGAAGATCAGATCTACCTAAATACAAAAGATTAAATTGGTTGTGAGGCGTTTTTGGGCATCTCTGAATGCACAGGCTAAGGGGGAGCATTGGTCATATGAAAAGGATGCATTGTTGGCATTTATAAGTCATTTTTGTTTGAATATGCAGCATGCGCTCAGGGGGAGCATGGTATTGTTGGTTCAAAGGACCTTGATCAACTCTTTTCCATAGATGTCAAAGGGGGAGGGAAAAGCAAAAAGGGGCTTCTATAAGACAATCAGAGGAAGAGTATTGCCATCAATGCCAAAGGGGGAGATTGTTGGAAATATTGTCATTGATGGCAAAGGAAGTAGAAAAGGAATTGGCATCTGATACAGAGAAAATAATTGAAGCAGAGAACAAAGGTCAGTAGAGAAGAACAGAAAAAAAGTGCATCTACAGGGAGCGGTATCAGTCAAGGAGAAAATTGAATTCAGTAGGAAGAATATTTCAATCCCTGTGGAATTAATTCATGTGTGAACATATGTATACATCCTGATGGAGGATAATTGAAATCCGTGATAAGTAAGAAACCCTATGAGGGGATTAATGGTGCTATGTATGTTGTTCAAGGAACCGATGTTAATACGGTTGACAGTGTATCAAAACTGGTAGACAGTGGAGTTATATATTCGTTGAATATATGATATGAACAAATTTATGGTTTTAAGCTCCACATGGAAGGGTATACGCTATTAGTAAGGAGCTGAGTCGCTTTCATGGAGAAAGGAACAAGGAGCGAGAGCAAATAAGTTATAACACGGAAGAACTAAAACAAAGTATTTGGCATTGAACTTTCGGTGGAACACAGACTAACCCTTTGGAATCAAGAATGGAACTTAGAGGTGGAACATAACAAAAGGAAGCGCGATGAAACCCTGCGTGGAAGAGCGGAACTGTGACCGAGTGAATAGTGAAAGCGGTTTCCAGGTTTCATCACACCACCCTTCGGTGATAGGCGGTATTTCCTGGTTGGGGAGTGATTCCATAGAAACATTGACACGTAGAAAAAGTGGACCCACGCAAACCGCTATCAAAGCACCTCATCGCATGTTAATGTTCGACCAAAGAAGCCTAGTGATATTATTGAATGTCGTTGATCTTGGAAGGGGTCATCAGACGGTGTTCATTTGCTATAGATGCATGAAGGTTACCCAAGGTATGACGCGCCATCGCGTGTTATCATACATGCATCATCAACGAACGATATTCATCAGATCATCTGAAGACCGAGCGATGTGCTTTTCGCTGTCGGATGGAAACGATCATTAGCAATGGGCCCCAATTTTAAATTATATTGATTGTGTCGTTGATTATGTATGTGGGGCCAGAACCAAAGGTCTATTTAAAATCCATTTGATAAAAGTGATGGTTATTAATATAAATTTCTATTATGTATTTAATTTCCAAACGTTGTGAATAATATTTATTTATCAAATTCCATGAATTTGATAAATAAAATTCTAATAAAAGAAAGAAAACCATCAGCGAAACGTTAATGTTACTTAACCTTGGCTATAGTATTATTTGGCAGAGATAAAGATCACCTTTGAGACGATTCGTGCATGGAAGAACGAAGATTGGGATTTCAATTTGGATTGGTTCGATCTTTAATATGAATACCATTAGCAGTTGAGTGGTTTTATACTCATGGTATTGATAAAGGCTAAACTATATAAGGAGAAGAGGATTAAACTACAGGGTGTGCGTGCATAAGGGTGATTAATGAATAAATCCCTTTAAGAGATATTTGGATGATTAAACTTTGAAAACGCTGAATCTATGATGCACCTATGGAGTTGATGAAGGATCTAGATCTCTAGATCTAGAAACAATGAATCTCTAGGAATATCTGCAAAGAAATAATGAGGACCTGAGTTTGATGAAGAAATTAAAGAAATTTGGTGGATCTGCGGGTTGAAGTCTTCTGCATGAAAGTAGGAGCTTTCTGCTAGTACAAGTTGGTGTCAAAGATCAAGGGGTTGGATCTCCCTTCCAGTAGTGACTGGAGAATGAGAGAAGATTGTAGTTTTCTGCAGGTGGGTGCTTGTGTGTTAGTATGACTCTGCGCCAGCACACAAATTGTAAGAAGTTTTCTTTATAATAAATATTGAAGACAGAGACGACAGTAGCAGGTGGTTTTCTCTCGAATTTGGGTTTCCACCTTAAATACTAGTGTTCATGTGTGTGATGGTTGATTCTATTAAAACTGCTCATGCTTACTACTTACCTAACATCTGATGAATGATTGATGCAATAATATAAGCAAAGAATTAAATGCATAAAAATTTACATTAAAAATATTTGTTTGACTCTAATCTTGAAAGTTCACCCCCCTCTAGGTATTTTTCTTCTTCTTTGAGCTACTTCCTTGTGTGGGTTTGGAAATGGTGGTATATTGGTTAGTGGGAACGGATCTATGAGATGGATGTGGTTGGGATTTTGGTTGTGATGGAGGTGGATGGTAGGGATAGCATGGAGTTAGGTATGGAGGATATTGAGGATATTGTGGATTTCTCCATAAGGTTCTTGCAAACCTTATTGTTGCCATGATTGATTTTGGGTTGAGATGGCCAATATTCCAATGAAAGGGTGTGTTAAAATTACTTTGAGATGGATGTTCATAACCTTGAAATTGTGAATTGGGTTCTTGCATCATACCAAGTTGACTGGGCTACCATGATCTTCTTGGAGCTACATAACATAATTATTTTGGTGATTGAATTTCTCTGCCTTCATACAGTAAACTTCCTTCAACCTTGGTAATGATGGTAAATATTTAGTAGCATGTAGAATCAATGGATAACTACGAGATATCAACATATTCATTTTTCTCGGTTTTCATTCTTAAAATTTCTGCTTGTTCATAGATTGCCAAGGGTATGTTTTAAAGTGACTAATAAAATTCCAAGTTCATCTTGACTTCCCGATCTTGATGTAGATTTAATTACTCTTTCCTTTCCTCTTGATATGTGCTTGCACATGTTTCACATATTTCATCAAATGATAAGCTGGTATATGTATCCCCTACTCATGAGATCAAGGATGTCAATTCACTCATCCCTAATTGTTCTAAGTAAGAGGGTTTAGTGTTTCGGATCCTAAATAATGTAAGTTTTCCTTCTTAACATTATAAATGAACCTCTCTATTAGATACTCCAGGCTCTCATCTTACGTTTGAGTTATTCTAAAGTTTTTATTTAAGATCATGATCTTTATATTTTCTAAGTATATTTTGCATATATTTCCATGATCTTATTGAATTAGACTAGAATTCATGAACCCTTTAAGAGTTCTATCCTTGATTTGCCGAAGCAATCTCAAATTTTGAGTGTTTAGTAAGTAATCATAAGATCTACGAGAGGGATTTAAAATTCAAGAAAGGTTTTTGGGTCCTCGACCTCCTTCTACATAAAGTTGGAAGGAAATATGAAGGGATGTTCTTCCTATGCCTTTCTTGCCATGAATATCTTGAATGGGAAATCCGAGACGATCTTCTTTCATCATCTTCATCACATTTCTTATACCTTATACGCTGCCTCTTCATGTTCTACACAGAAAAATTGGATTGTGATGTTGTTCTTACTACACCACATGATCAAATGGGAGGTTTGGTGTTGGAGAAGTGTTTTTTTTTATAATTTTTTTGAATAAGAATGCTAATGCGATTCTGAATTTTTTTCTATCTTTAAAATTAAATAATACTATTAAATTTTGGTCCTTGCAGAAGTAAAGAAAAGAATCAAATATGGAAGAAAAAAATTCTATTGCTGACACCTTCTGACAAAATTGCCAAAAAATGATGAGCCCGATGTTACAACATCATGCTACAACTACGAGATATCAACTTCAGTATCAACGAGGTTGTTCTTTGTTTTCAGGATATCGACACCATATGCGAAGCTACAATTGATGAAATCGATTCCTAAAATAATTTCAAAATGGAAATGTTACTTTGAAAAAATTAATCCTAGGAAAGAACAATAATTTGTAATTGAAATCCTAAGATCCACGAATTCAAATAAATAAACTAATATACTTTATGTAAAAAATCATGTTCTAACTAGTTTTTATTCTTCCTCAATCATGGATTTATAGCCTATTGGGTCATGATTCAAGCTTAATAGAAAAACACCAAGCTTTGAGCAAATCTGGTCAAGTTTACAAGTGCTACAGAGTCTTCCCAGGGATTACTTTCGAGGCGAAAGATAATTGCTACACGAGGTCATTTTGCTACAAGGGGAGATAGCTCACCAAATGACCGAAGTAAATGACCATTAAACCAAATTAATATGGGATGGATATATTTTTTTAATTAATTAGGTTTTTTAGGACTCAGTTGATTGAATAATTCCAAAATACCCTTGTATACGTACTAAAAATAATGAAAATTACTACTCTAAAACCAGAAATTAGAGAACTAGTTAGCTAGTTAACCTATCAAATGCCCAATATAATCAAGTGAAAATGGAATGGGGTCCATTTTTTTTTAAACTTGGATATTTATCACCAATACAAGTGGAATCAACTCAATTAAAGCTCATTAACATGTTCTAAAAAATAGCGAAAATTGCTACTTTTTGCTACAAGTGACTTCGAAATTCCTAGATTTGTGAATTATTAAACCAATACAAGTAGCTAAATGATGAATATGAATTTTAAAGATATTATAAGGATGAATCATGCTTTTGAATCTGTAAATATGCTTGCAAAGGCAACTCACTTCAATCCATTTAACTTGATCTTATAACAAAGAAGCATAATGCATCTTAATAAGGAAAACAAGAATAAGAGATGCATGTGAATAAGAAGTGAAAGAAGAAACAAAAATTATGCGAGTATTTGGAGCTCTCGGGATAGCTAAGCACAAGGATACTCGGAGAGTTGTATGAAAGTAATATTTAGAAAGCTAAAATAGCACCAAACTTCATTATTTGAATCAATCAGTACATCCCTTGCTAGAAATGAAAGGAGGCTGAAAATACAGTTTTCATACAGACGACTAAGAAATACATTGCCCATGAGGAAAATTCTGATTTCTACTTATACTAAATTTATGGGAAAATTATCCTTGAAACCAAGGAAGCTTTCCCCTCCAAATCCATCAAATAGTGTTGGTTCCCAACATTAGGAATATGAAGACTAAATGACGGATAAAGCAATTTTCGCAATCAACTAGACTCTAAATTTGTCAATAATTTCACGATATTTTGTTCATTTATGGTCCAATATTGGAACTCCTATTATTAGAGAACCAGTCTTGATTATCTCCTCCTCCAAATCTTCACTGTCACTTCCCAATATTCTCACAATATTCTGCAAAAATAAATAATTATAGGCACATAATAAGCATGGATAAAAATTCCTAATGAACCATTAATTCTACAAATTAAATATATGATGTGCAACTAAGGGGTAAAATACATGTTTTAAAAGTTTATAAATAGTCAAATGGGCCTAATAAAATATACAGTGCAGGATCCATCACCAATTACATTTTTATTATGAGGCTTGTGGTTTTTCCCATGTATGGTTCTTTTCTATTTGATCAAGTTCTTCATTCATTTCCTTAACCCCAGCATTCATCTTATCTTTCTTGACTCACATTTTGAGGTTCAACTTTGGATAGTGAGGCTAAGTGACTAGATAATCCAACAAAAGTTCTTCTAGTTTGTATTATTTCTTCCTTATCACCTAGAATTTGAGATTTAGGATAGTTTTTATGTTGCCTTTGATTGGAGTCTTTTAGAGCCACTTAATAAATTTTCATTTCTTCTTTTTTGATTGCTTCTTTGTTCTTCTCCTACAATTTCTTGGATTTTAGTAGGAGTTGTTCGTCATCACGATTGCTGATTATGTTTTGGTACTGTGGATGCTTCATCAATCATAACATCACAATAACAATCTTTTGGAGATTTTATTATAGCATTTATATCCTTTACTTTTGGAAGATCAAGAAGGATTCCTTCATAAGATCTAGATTCAAACTTTCCTATTATCATCATTTTCTTATAAAAATTTTCTTCAAATATCATAAAGTGTTTGACAATTGAATGTTTATCATATCATAGTTCATATGGAGTTTTATCCATTTACTCAAACATGGGATTTTTAAGTATATCCATTGTTGTATGTACTTCTTCTCCCCAAAAGGTGTGAGGTGTTCACGACTCACATCAAACTCATACACACACCATCTGTTGAACTATTTTTTCATTATTTCACTACTAAATTTGGGGGAAATTAGACACTGGTTAAGAACGCTTTTGACCAAATGTCGAGAAATTTCCCCAAATTTTCAATCCGCATAGAAACCGTCGCTATACGACGTTTATAGAAAATTTTTCAATACAACGGCAACGAACAACGTGTCGCAATTGCAACGTTTGGAGAATGCGTGCAATTGCGACACTATGTACTAAGCGTTACTATTACGATAGGCACCTCCAAAGCATCACTAAGTCGACAATATCTAAGTATCGCAATTGCAACGTTGGAAGGCATCAAATGCCTAATATGCCTTTCACTCATCAGTATAACGACACTTATATGCATGTACTTTACATAAAAATGATTTTAATACAAAAATAAACTTATATCCGTTACCAATAAGCACATTGTCCCCACGATATCTGCCGCGCGAATTAAGCACGCGCTCTTGCGAGAACAGCATTCGCCCTCGGCATTCGCCCTCAACTCTTGCGAAACAACATTTCCCTCGGCATTCACCCTCGGCTCTTGCGAGCAGCATTCACCCTCGGCATTTGCCCTCGGCTCTTGGAGGTAAAGCATTCTCCTCGGCCCATGCCCTCGGCTGCTTACACAACAACATTCGCCACCGAGCTCCTCGCGAGCAGCCTTCGCCTATGACATTTTCCTTGGCTCTTACCTGAGGAACATCATTCGCCCACCGCATTCGCCCTCGGCGTTCGCCCTCATCTCTTACCAAAATGGTAAGTTCTTACTCTGAGGCCCTTCCTCACATGGTAGGGTTGACTCTATTTGGGTTTTTTTGGTCAATTCCATTGGATTGTGTTAGGATGTAGGGTTCTCTCTAGATGTCAAGAATCAAGATTTAATGCCCTCTATTATCTTCATCTTTTGATACAAGATTTAAATTTTTCCCAAAGAAACGCTTATTAATTTAGTGACCATTATTTTTCCACCTTTTCAAAAACCCTACATTTAAATGAAAACAACCATTGCATTTCAACCCCAAGAATCTATTAGTGTTTCAAATGTACATGTGCATCCTTGTGTAGGGTATTCCTTTTCCACTTTCACATTATCCAGAATATGTGCGGTATAGTTCATATTTTTTGTGATTTAGATTATCTTGAAAAAGGAAAAGGTAAATTATTTCCCATGGAAAAAGAAGGTTTTCCTTTTACCTCTTGGAAATGGTGCAACAAGTTCCATTTCTACCCGAAACTCCTATAAACGAGGAACCAAATAAAGGCCATGTCCTCAATGGACATCATTTGGCTTTGAAAATAGCGTGCACCAAGTGTTGTTCTTATATTACATCACAATAGTTTCTTAGGTCATTTCTTGTTTCTTGAGATGAAAAACAACCAAAGAAATCGTGAAGATCCTTTCGAAATAAATGACCATTTCTCAATCATATCTCAACTATTTTTTATTTTATTTAAGCGGTTTCTTGCCTTTGAGAGAAATTTGACACTTTTATAAGGAACAACATAAAAACACAAAATGGGAAGGAATTGATGAGGTAGATGTCCTTTAGTTGTTGTCAATTAAGAATTGATAATACGATGCATGTTACGGCCACTACAAACTAAGATTCCTTCACGGAGTTAGAGCTACGAGTATTGAATCAAAGTTGTAGTTTCTACTTCTTGTATTGGTTCATCAATCTTGAAATTAGGACATTTATATCTTCGACTGCTTCATGTTTGAATAATTTGCATCATATAGTACAATAGGAAATTAGGAATTATGATTGTGTACTTTATGGATCTATTAAGTTACTTTAAGTTGCATGAGTTTTAGTGTGAAATTATTCGTGTGCCACTAGGCCCAGGTGAAGGAATACTTGAGGCTGAAACCTAGTTTTTAAATGGTATTGTTTCATAATTATTTTTTCAAAACCTGATACCAATTAAATTTTAAAACTTAAGAGTTAAAACTTAAATGATTTCAAATGAATTGGTACGTTATTTGGATGAATTAGTGCCGGCATATTTAGAAATATCAAACCTCGAAATAAACATGTCTATTTTTTAATGGTAAGAAAGTCTTAGAAATTAAAGTCTGACTGCTGTTATGGTAGATTGTAAAATACTTCCTATAGGTTTATTAGCATGGGGTTGATCGAATACAATACGAACATATCTGACCCTAATTTCCAGAGATTATTTATTTCACAAAGTGCTGAAACTACTATGACTATGATGCAAAAGCTGGACAAATAGCATATCTATCATACTAGGCATGGCTTGAAGCAGGTAGTTACTAGTGAAGAAATTTCTGCTGGCTTTGACTTTGTGTAACAAAATTTAACCTCTGTGGAGGTTTTCCTGGATCTTAATTCTGTGAATTTTCTTCCTTGGGACTACTATGAAATATTATACAAAACAACGTTAAGAGTGAAACAAATTATTTAGTGTAATGTTCTCTTATAATTAAATTTCTCAAGGGGACAAAGTAGCCTATCAACCCCACAGGCTATAGTCAATTATAAAAGGGGGAAGTTAAAAACGTAAAAAAAAAAAAAATTAAACCCAACAAACATACCTACCTATCCATGAATCATAGTTCATAAATTGCAGTGAACGTGGGCCTACAAACATCCATCCTCAAATTGCTATGGATGAGCAGACCTCAAGATGAAAGTGATTCCTACTTGGAGAGCATGCTAAGTGAAGATCTAAGTGATGTTGATGACATGGATCTTGATGATATGACTTGAGGAAGCCATTGCTCACTATTAGGCTTTAGCTATTTTTATTTTAGTATATCAAAAATTTCCTGATTCATGTTTATGATTTTCACATTTGGAGATGCCTTGAAACTGAAATTTTGAATTTAGTATGACAATGGACATATATTTTGAGAATTTTGAATCCTTGATTCTAATTTCTTATAAGTTATTAATATATGGCCAGGCTCCAATTGCACTTGATACTTTATATATGAATCATGATATTATCAAACTAAAAATTTTGAAATTTCAATGACAAATGTCACATGTGAATGTTGAAACTTGAATGTTGAATGATGTGCATGTTTAAATCTTTAAATTTTAAAGTTTATAAATTATTAGTAATTTACAAATTACTATATTAGTGTCATTAAATTTATAATTTTATAAATTATAATTTAGAAAATATAGTATTATATATGATATATAAATTATAATATATATTAATATAAAAATGACAGACCCACTTTTTGGTTTCAAAAAAATTTCATCCTGTCCCCATCCTAGTCCCCGAACTCACGTTTCACGGCAACATAGTTTTAAACATTAAATATCAACAAAATCGTTTAAGGATATTGAAAGGAAAAAGGTGATGGAAGATAAGTGCCTTACTTAAATGCTCTAAGGATTTTTCAATAGTTACTCCAAAACTTCACTTCCAAGGCCCTTCAAGATCGTCTCCAACAATGCTCGCCATGACTTCAACAATGTTTCTCAAAAAATGTCCTCAAGGTCTTCACAACAAGTTTACCCAAGTTGCTCCAACAATATATTCAATAAGGTCTTCATTGTCAACTCGTCTCTTGTTTGGGTGCCTTAATGTGCAATAACATGTTTCAGGTGAATTCAATGCAAGGCATATTTGAAACTGCTCATCTTGGTGCTCTTCTCGAAGTGGCTTCAGTTTTCATTTGTGTTTTCCAAGTTAGATATTGTTTTCAAGTTTTACATTTATAATTTTATTACAATGTAGCCCGAGGCTTGATCGAGCTGATGCAGGGAACAACCGAATGGGATGATTGCGGAAAGACGGTGGAAGAACATGTAAAGTGCCAGCCATTGCTCTATCTTCGGGTATTTTAGTTGGCCCATAATTGAAATAGTGTTAATTTTGTTCATATACGAGACACCTAGCCATGAGTACACTTTGATGATTCCCTCTTTGAGGAAGAGCTCTTCATCCCTATCTCCGGTGTTCTTGTTGCAAAAAAAATTGCGAGATGCAAGGTCGGAATTTAATACTTTGATAAAATGACGCCTCACACACGAAGCAGAAAAAGGATAAAAAAACTTATGAACTGACTAGAAACATATCGGGTAATAATAAAAAAGTCAAAAGGATATTTTTTGTGCATGAGATGAATTGTGATAGTTTGATTTTTAATTTCTGTTGACTAAACTTAACAAAGTTCTTTTGTATGTAACGTTTCGGCATGGCGAACCCGAGTGTTGGTGGTAGTGGGACATAGAGACAGAGATTGCCCACGGCCAACCCTCTCGTACACCTTCTACTCATACAGAGTGCGGCCCAGTACACCACCGCCCCAGCGGACCTTGATAACCACTAAAACGTCTTTGGCAATGATGAAGGCGATATGACAACTACATTATTGTGTTTCCTGGAACTACACGTGTCATCTCCGGGGACCATTAATGGCACGTTGTTGGTGAACGATGAGGTGTCTAAGCACGTACAGCTCCCGGAGTAGAATTTTAATATTTTAACTATTTCATGTACTTTATCTAAAACATATTTATCATGATTTTTATTTTTAAATTAATGATAATATCTTATTCTTCTTTTTACGTAACGAAACAATGAGTTCTACGGGTTTTGGAGAGCCATGCATTGGTAATTTTTATATTTAACCATACAGGGTGAAATTCCCAGAATTTAACTGAAAAGAACTTCTAGATTATCTAGAAGCCCTTTTAGAGGTCGGCACATTTGTGAACGAGCGGTGGCTCGGGTGGCGAAACCCAAATATTTGAAATATACCGGGGACACCTATGGAAGCATGGTGGTGCCCAACCTAGATATGACGTCCTCTCACGATTCCCGGAGAGTGAGTGGAGAGCACTCATCCATGACGGAAAAGAGAAAAGGGCAAAGAAAGAAGGAAAAATGCCAACTGGACCCGCAAGGTAAATTACAACTTTAATTCAATAGCTTTAATTTTCTTTATGTCTAAAATTAAAGTGTGCTACGTCATATCTGACTTCAATCTTTTGATGCTAGGTTGCCTGACACCTCAAAGGCAACCAAAGCTAGGATTGAAAAAAAGGGCCATCACAAGCTAGGCCAGGGCGGCTACTTGAAATTGGCCGCAAGAATTGTAATTAAGTAGCTAAACATCTTATAATTAATTTTATCGCCTTCCAACGTTTTTGTAATCCTATCAAATATGATTAAAAATACACAATCATATGTAATGTAGGGTGATGACTTCGGAACAGAAACTATAGAGGAAGATAAAAATATTGCTTTCCATTTCGGCTATCAAGCCGTAGTTGAACGTCGCAGAAGCTTGGGGCAGGTCCCAAGATCCAGAATGCCTGATAAGGTAAAAAATTAACCTTTCAATATGTTTGTTTTCGTCCATAAATTTAATGTCTAACAACTTTGTTTAAATCAGGGGAGCAGCACTACCGACGAGGCAAATAACCCAGTTTTAGAGCCAGATGTAGATGATCCTCATGTGCAACTTGATCATTGTAGTGGGGACCAGGCCGACAATGCCACTATCAGTGAGGGCCGTGACGGTAATTAATTTCCACTTATAATTTTTTCTAATTATACCTTGATGGTTGTCCTTATAACGTTTTTTGTTTAAATGACAGAGAATGTTTCCCTTGAGGATCTTACCACCAGAGAGGAAGACAGGGCAACAGTCCCAACAGCGACAACTGGTGCACCAGATAAATAATCTCATTGAAATTTTTTTTATTAATATTACCGAACTAGTTCAATAATATTTAAAAACTGACAATTAAAATTTAATATTATCTATTTTTATAGGCGATGCCCCGTCACTGGATGAGACCAGACATCGTGACTACGCAACTAGGTCAGCGGCGACAACTGGTGCACCAGGTAAATAATCTCATTGCAATTCTTTTTATTAATATTACCGAACTAGTTCAATGATATTTAAAAACTGACAATTAAAATTTAATATTATCTGTTTTTGTAGGCGATGCCCCGTCACTGGATGAGACCAGACATCGTGACAACGCAACTAGGTCAGCGGCGACAACTGGTGCACCAGGTAAATAATCTCATTACAATTTTTTTTATTAATATTACCGAACTAGTTCAATGATATTTAAAAACTGACAATTAAAATTTAATATTATCTGTTTTTGTAGGTGATGCCCCGTCACTGGATGAGACCAGACATCGTGACTACGCAACTAGGTCAGCGGCGACAACTGGTGCACCAGGTAAATAATCTCATTGCAATTTTTATTTATTAATATTACCGAACTAGTTCAATGATATTTAAAAACTGACAATTAAAATTTAATATTATCTGTTTTTGTAGGCGATGCCCCGTCACTGGATGAGACCAGACATCGTGACTACGCAACTAGGTCAGCGGCGACAACTGGTGCACCAGGTAAATAATCTCATTGCAATTTTTTATTAATATTACCGAACTAGTTCAATGATATTTAAAAACTGACAATTAAAATTTAATATTATCTGTTTTTGTAGGCGATGCCCCGTCACTGGATGAGACCAGACATCGTGACTACGCAACTAGGTCAGCAGTGCGGGTCGAAAGGCACGAAACAGGAGCAGAGCACAATGATATTGATGATGTAATTAGGAGCTTTAGAAATAGGAAGAAGAAAAATAAAATTTGATAATGTAAAATATTGTATTATTATAAGACAAACGTTACCATACTTGGAACGTTTTTTGCGTTATATAAAAAACTCATTTATCATACTATTTTTATGTCAAGCATTAATTGCAATGTTTCCTTGCGTAGTTTTTGTTGAATTGTTTTTTTATTAGTTATTGAATATTTTTTTTTATGCTCATGAAAGTAAAAAATGAAATATAGATTGGGTATTGGGGAATTGAGAGTGATGTGAGGGGGGTGGAGGGGCCATAAGAGCTTCCACCTTCACGTGGTTGGCCCTGTTTAGTAGAGAATAATTTATTGGAGCGATTTAATCTTGGAGCAAACCTCCCTTGATCCAGCGTAGCAACAAAAAAGTCACTGTTGACTTAGTTGCTACTCTTTCAGATCGTGGGAGGCTTGTTCCAAATTCATGCGACTCCAATAAATTGTTCTTGAAACGAAGAGGAGCTTATTCAGGTATGTTTTGAAATTTTCAACATATGTTCTAACATTATCATAAGAATGCATCTTAGAGTAAAAAATACTACATCAATTACTTGTATTTATTGTATAGATAATGATAGATTTTGATTGACTTGGCAGTGCAGGTACAAATCCTCTTGCATCATGAGCAATACAACTTGTCAACCAGGGTCATGTCCAGGATATTTTTGCTTGTGCACTTGACCAGGTGCGTAATGTCACATTTTGTAAGTTCCTTTACAGTTCATAATTCAATATTAAACTTGTTCATGATTATTATCTAGGTTTTTTGTATGTGTTTTTTCATCTATTTGATTGTAAGCAACTCTGCATGTTTCCTGTTGTTCACTATGATTTCTCCCATTACCACTCCCAGGATGAATCCGACTTTATTGTTACATAGGTTACTTTATTGTTACTATGATTTCTCCATTTACGATTTCATAGGTTACGTCATGTAAAGTTGTCAATCTCAGGTTGGTGATGAGCTTTAGTTCTCCAGATTTGGGGCTTTTCTGATATTTTCTCCCTCATGTCATTCCTGCATCACCTCGTTGTTTGAACATGCCAATTGTCTACCACTTGTACCAATTGGCACATGTCAATCTCTGAGTGGTGCCACATTTCACCTATTTTCAGTGAGAGTTTAGGGTTTCTCTAACATAGCTTCAGAAATCCAATTCAGTGCCTACTTGAATATTGTCACATAATACTCATGGTTTGGATTGATGAGCATGTTTTGAATGTTTGGTTAATTCATAAGAACCACCCGTATAGTCATCTTGAGATATTTTAGAATTTTTCTTGGGTTTCCTTTTTCACCATTTCTAGTGGGTGGGATGGTGTGGGGTGATCCATCAATACTGGTGCTCTTGTAGTAGGGAATTTGTTTTTGGGGATATAAAGGAGCATTTGATGTAGATATCCCATTGGATGCATTCATAGATGGGCATGAGAGGTCAAGAATTTAAATTAAAAATATACAACCTCTAGCATGGCAACCTGAAGGCCGCGAGAGACACTAGTTAAAGATTGTTTTGTGCTGGCCTTAATATAGTCGTGATTTCTTTCTATTATATTAATGCAAATATATAGTCCGGTCTCATTAAAATGAGGATTGTGGTTGTATTTCTCTTTGGTTGTTTCTCTCTTAATGCTCCAGAAGTTGCTAAAAGTTGCGATAGTTGTTTAGTTTGCCTGTTACAACTTAAAAGTGGTTTTTAGCAATGGGAGTCATGTTTTTTAAGGTTCATACACTTGTAATTCTATATTCGGCCTCAGAAGATGGCCTGCTGCTGAAACGTTATGAAACAATTGCCATCTACCTCATTGGGTAACAATGGAGAAGGGAAAGTTAGGTGCAATATTTTAGTAATTATGTGACAATTGTCTTCTCTTTGATTTTTCACCCATTTCCTATAATTGCTCAAAGAGGGATGCGAGATTAGACGAGAGAGAGTGATTAATAAGTATATGGAAAAGGGTTATTCTTCAGGATGGCTCGACAAAAAAATTGGAGGTAAAAGAAAAAATTATGTTTAAAGGAAGGTCACGCATTGAAACTTCACTGCGGTGGATCTGTATCACTATATTCGATTTTAATGTGTTACAATTTTCATGGAGGGTTGTTTTGGCATATGGTCGGCATTGATTACACTTAAATCATTTTAATTGTCTTGTTGATTAATGAACAAACTTCTTGATCTTGTTGGTGTTGGCAATATGATCTTGATGTTGTCCTTGATGGAAACCCATGATGAAGATGATGGCAACCTACTTAATGAAGTTGTTCTTGATGAGCTTGTGAATGATATACATCTAATGTATCTACAATCAGTATAGAAGGTGCAGAAGAAATAATTTCCAGAATGGGCCAGAACGGTGATGAAAAGTGTATGTCACAAGGAATACGCGAGTTTGTCTAGGGGAAGTCGCGTATGCACGCGGGAAATAACGTACCAAGTCACGTATGCTCAATTGCGCTCTAAATATGTAAAACCAGGGGTTACTACCATGGTATTGACCGATTGTATTGAGCGCTGGAGTGTCTATTTGATCCCATCTAGGAATACTATCGGAAGTAATGTGGTTTTGACTCATGGTATTGATGAAGGCCAAATCTATATAAGGAGAAGAAAATCATTGTGCATGTGTGGAAGTGTCTGGGCTTTAATGAATACTTCACTCTGAAGTATATCTGCATGGTTGAACTCTGCTCTTGATTGATAGATCTGAATCTATGATGCATCTATGAACATGGTGAAGGTTAAAGATATCTAGATCTAGAAATGGTGAATCTCTTGGATGATCTGAAAAGAAGTAATGAAGACCTGGCGCAAATCTGCTGAAGAACTTGAAGAAATCTGGGTAAGTTCATAGATATGATTTTTTGTGCAAAGTTTATCTTTTATAGATCTATACGCAGGTTCAGTTCGTGAAAAGCACGTGTATACACAGATATGTTTCAACAAATTTGCGTATGGACAGTTAGAGTTATTCTGGTAAATGCACAGATGTATATGCTGGTTCACTTCATAAAAGGTGCGTATATACGCGTGTATGATTAAATAAAAGCACATATGATATCTGATCTTATGGTTGCTCAAGGTTGAATGTGTTTCTGCATATTTATTCTGAAGTCTGGGTTATCTCTGATATTCTGGTTACAGTGGTTTCACTGTTCTGTTTGATGCATTGGGAAAAGGTTGTTTATTGACAAGTAAAGGGTTGTGTTGGAGCTGTTTGATCCAGTTTGAAAATTGATGAACGTGGTCTGCAGTGGATCTGAGGGTTGAAACCTTCAGTCTGAACATAGAAGTTTTTTGCCAGTAGAGGCTGGTGCTAATATCAGGGGGTATTAGCTCCCTTCCAGGTGAGGCTGGTAAACGAGAGCAGGGGGTTGTTGCTCCCTTCCAGGAGAGGCTGGTAAACGAGAGAAGGTTGTAGCCTTCTGCAGGTGGGTGCTTGCGTACTGGTATGAGTCTGCACCAGTACATGTTGTAAGAATTTTTCTTAATAATAAAAATTGAAGACTGAGACGACAGCAGCGGTGGTTTTTTCCCGAATTGGGTTTCCACCTAAAAATCCTGGTGTACATGTGTGGTTGCATATGTGTGATGGTTATTTTGTTCTTCCTGCACTTGTTTTCTATTTTCTAAATATCTGATGAATAAGTAATGCAATGATCTAAGTCAAGAACTAAATGCATAATTAGATCACTGGATATACACGAGTTCTGTAAATGATATCCGCGTATATACGTGGGTTTGCTTCATGAAAGTTGCGTATGGTTTTTAAGTAAGAAATATCAAATTTTTATTATATGCACTAAATATTGATTCACCCCCCCCCCCTCTCAGTATTTTTCCCAACAATTGGTATCAGAGCAGGTCCTTCTGAAAAAGCTTAACCGCTAGAAGGAAGAGCAAGCAAGATGAGCAATCAAGATGGAACAGCATCTATCAAGCCTCCACTCTTTAATGGAAGCAATTTAATCTTCCGGAAAATAAGGATGAGATCCTATCTTCAGTATATGGGAACAGATGTATGGGCCATTGTTGAACAAGGATATCAATATCCAGCTGCAATACTGACAGATCCGACTGAAAAGAAGAATTATGAAATAAATGCAAAGGAAATCAATGCTCTAACAGGAAGTCTAACTGAATCAGAATTTGTCAAAGTTATGCAGATGAATATAACAAAAGAGATATGGGACAAAATCATTCGAAGTTATGAAGGTGATGCAAAAGTAAAAAGTGCAAAAGTTCAAACTCTCCGAATTGAATATGAAAATTTAAAGATTCATAGTGATGAGAATATTGCCAGTTTCTTTTTATGTCTTGATGATGTTGTAAATCGTATGAGAAATCTGGGAGAAAAAATCATGGAATCTACTTTGGTTGAGAAAATCTTAAGATCGCTAATGGCAAAATTTGAATCAAAAGTCTCTGCTCTTGAAGAAAAACAGGATCTTCAAACTCTTACTGTGGTGCAACTTCATGGCATATTGACTGCATATGAAATGAGGAGAGGAGGATCATTTGAAGTCAAAGAAGTTGTTTTTAAAGCTTCTACAAAAGGGAAAGAAGTTCAAAAACCAGAAGGATTAGGATATATCTCAGAAGAAGATGAGGCAAACTTTGTGAGAAGACTCCAACTAGGAACCGGAAGATTCAAAGGTAAGCTTCCTTTCAAATGTTTTGATTGTGGAAGAGTTGGTCATTATGCTGCAAAGTGTCCTTATAAAGAAACAACTGCTAAAGGGAAAGAAGTAGCAAGAAGGAATAAGAACCGATCTAGCACTAAGAAAATTTACTATACAAATGAAGACAGTGATGGGTTATCTGATAGTGAGGAAGAATGTGAACAAGATCTTAGACTTCTCATGGCATTTGAAAATAATTCTAGAGACGACAATGATGCTTTTATGGATGCTCTAGATGACAATGATTTTCTTGATCAAAACAATCAACTCAAAATATGCTTGGAAGAAAGGAAAATAATCATAGAAACTCTAAAAAGGCAGAATGAAGAAGCAAAGAAACACAATGAGAAATTAGAATGTGAAGTAGTAAGTCTAAGAAAAGAACTTGAGAAAGTAAAGACTCTGAATCTTAGATTTGCTAAAGGATCTGAAACATTAGATGAGATTATCAAGGTTCAACGTTCTCCTCTTATTAAGACAGGTCTTGGATATACCGGAGAATCTTCTCAGGCTTCAGCACCAAATTATCTAAAAGCAGCTACAACTGGTTTACTACATTCAGCCACTCAGCAAGGGAATAAAGAATATTTACAGGTAAAGCATGATCATCAAAATTCAAGGAACACTAACAGGGATATCTTTCAAAGAAGCTACAACCAACAGGTAAATTCAAATAGAAGATTTCATGATCGCAGAAATTTCTACTTCAATGGACAATGTTTCTCATGTCACAATTTTGGTCATAAATTTGTTCAATGTGTTGCATATAAAACCATCATGACAAGAGAAGCAAGAAAGAAAAGGATGGATATTGAACCAAAGAAGAACACCTATAACAACTTTTCTCCTCTTCAAAATGAAGTTGAATATGCTTATTGCAATAACGTTGGCCATGAAGAATCTGAATGCAGGAGCAAAGTCCAGCCAAAACAACATTTTCCTTCAAGTTCCAAAGTATGGAAAAAGAAGGAATTACAGGTTGAAAATTTTGGGATAGCGTTATTTGCAGAAGGTGAAGAAAATCAATGGTACATTGATAGTGGGTGCTCAAGACACATGACAGGTGACAAAAGCAAACTTCTTGCATATAATGCTCTAGAAAAGGAAAAGAAAGTTACTTTTGGAAATGATACTCTTGTTGTAATTAAAGGAAAAGGGTCAGTGTTTCTAAAAGAAAAGGTGAAGGCTAATGATGTCATGTATGTGGATGGATTAAGGCATAACCTGTTAAGTGTAAGTCAAATGTGTGATCAAGGAACATAAGTTGTCTTTAGTTCAAAAGAATGTGTGGTTCGTGATCTTGATATAGGTAAAACTATTATAAAAGGGAAAAGAACTCCAAGCAACCTGTATGTATTGAAGAACTGCAAAGATCAATGTTACTTGAGCAAATCTTCAGAAAATTGGCTATGGCATAGAAGGCTGGGGCATCTGAGCTTCTCTCAAATCAAAAAATCAAGCAAACTTCAAGTTGTTCGTGGTCTTCCCAATATTACTCTACCAGAGAGTATCATATGCAAATCTTGCCAATTCGGTAAGCAGACCAGAGTACAATTTAATGCCAAAGAAGGATCATCAAGTAAGTCTCTTGAACTCATTCATACTGACATATGTGGACCTATGAGGAAAAATTCACCACGTGGGGAAGAATACTATATCTTATTTATTGATGATTTCTCTAGAATGTGTTGGATCGGGTTGATTAAACACAAAGATGAAGCATTTGAAAATTTTCAGATCTTCAAAGCATTGGTGGAAAATGAATTAGATCTAAAAATCAAGTGTCTTAGATCTGATCGAGGAGGAGAATATACATCAAATTAATTCCTTGAATTTTGTGAAAAACATGGCATAAAAAGACAGTTCTCTGTAGCTGGCACTCCACAACAAAATGGCGTAGCAGAAAGAATGAATAGAACAATTCAACAAATGGCTAGAGCTATGCTTGATGATTCAGGAACTCCTGACATGTTTTGGGGAGAAGCAGCACATACAGCAGCAAACATTCTCAACAAGGCACATGTTCGGGTAAATAGTGACAAAACTCCATATGAACTTTGGTATGGTAATTCTCCCTCTGTGAAGCATTTTAGAGTTTTTGGAAGTAAATGCTTTATCAAAAATAATGATGAAAAGCTTGGCAAGTTTGAACCTAGATCAGATGAAGGGATACTTCTTAGTTACTCATCTACAAGCAGAGCATACAAATGTTACAATAAAATGCTTTGAAAGATTGTTGAATGTATTGATGTTGTTATTGATGAGTCTCCTGCAGCTCCTAAAGAAGAAAAACAAGCAACAGAAGAAGATGATGGTGACTTTTGTCCTTCTACATCAAATATAGACAGTGGATCCAATGAAGAACCTGAAGATGATTTATCTGAAAAGGCTCCATCCAGATATGTTCAAAAGAATCATCCCGAATCTCAAATTTTGGGAGACAAGGAATCAGGTGTACAAACAAGGAGGACTCTTGTGGGATCTTCTAGCTATCTGGAATTTTTATCCACAATTGAACCACACAATGTCAATCAAGCTAGCAAAGATGAATGTTGGATTCAAGCCATGAATGAAGAGCTTGATCAAATTGAAAAGAATCAAACATGGGATTTGGTACCAAGACCACATGATAAAAATGTCATTGGACCTAAATGGATATTCAAGAACAAGTTAAATGAGAATGGGGGTGTTATAAGAAACAAAGCTATAATGGTTTGCAAGGGGTATACTCAACAAGAAGGTATAGACTTTGAAGAAACTTTTTCTCCTGTAGCTAGACTTGAAGCCATAAGAATGTTTCTTGCTTTTTCAAGTTTTCAACAAATCAAATTTTATCAAATGGATGTTAAATTTGCTTTTCTCAATGGTGATCTAGAAGAAGAAGTGTATATAGAACAACCGGAAGGATTCATTTTGGGAAATGATGAAAATCTTGTTTGTAAACTTAAAAAGGCTCTATATGGTCTCAAACAAGCTCCAAGGGCATGGTATTATCATCTTGACAAATATCTTCATCAACAAGGATTTTCAAAGGGGTCTGCTGATAGCAACTTATACACAAAAACTGAAAATGATAAACTATTGATTGTGGTTGTATATGTTGATGATATGATTTTTGGAAGTAATGAAGAATCTATGAGTTAGAAATTTGCGTCTGTTATGCAACGAGAATTTGAAATGTCTTTACTTGGGGAGCTAACATTCTTTCTTGGCTTGCAAGTGAAACAAGCAACATATGGCATATTCTTATTACAAGCAAAATATCTTAAGCAAATTCTGAAGAAGTATGGCATGGAATAATGCAAACCTCTAAGTACACCAATGATAACCGGATGTAATCTCAATTCTCATGATGATTCTCCTGCGGTGAATCAACCAGAATACAGATCTATGATAGGAAGTCTACTTTATCTCATTGGGACTAGACCATACATTATGCATGCAGTTGGGATTGTTGGACGATTCCAAGCTAATCCAAAAGAGTCTCACCTTCAGGCTGTCAAAAGAATATTCAAATATCTACAAGGAACTCAAGACTTTGGTCTATGGTATCTAAAGAATGCTGATCTTACTCTTCATGCTTACACTGATGCAGATTGGGCTGGAAGTGTTGATGATCGGAAAAGCACTAGTGGTGGTGCATTCTATATGGGACCCCGGTTAGTATCTTGGTTCAGCAAGAAGCAAAATTCTATTGCCTTATCTACAACAGAAGCAGAATATGTGGCTACCGCATCTTGTTGCACTCAACTCCTTTGGATGATGCAAACCTTACAAGATTTTCAAATCAAATGTACATCTCCTATCTCCATTATGTGTGATAACACAAGTGCCATCAGTATCTCAAATAATCCGGTTATGCATTCGAAGACCAAGCACATTCCCATCAAGTATCACTTCTTACGTGAACAAGTGCTTGAACAAAAGGTGAAGTTGGAGTATGTTCCCTCCAAAGAACAAGTTGCTGATATCTTTACCAAACCTCTTCCCAGGGAAGAATTCGAATATCTAAGACAGAAGCTGGGAGTAGTCTCTGCCAGTTAGAAGAACAAATCTACCTAAATTGGATACGTGGGTTTCCTAAACGGCAGTCGCGTATATACGCGATTTCATACAAAAAAAAACACATATGGCTGGTTGATGACAAATTTTTGGGGATGCACAAGCTAAGGGGGAGTTTTGGTCACTTGGAAAGGATGCGTTGGTTGTACAGTTTGAGGGGGAGCATTAGCCTTGCTGGGTGTAATGCATTTTTGGTAGTATGATGATTCTGAAATATGATCTCTCTCTTGAGGTCCTTTTGGTATTGGTTATAAAAATCATATGTGTAATTTGATGAAAACACTATGACCTATGATGTAATTTGTAATATTCAGCCATGTAAAGGGCTTGTTCAGATTTGTAAACCCACTTGGTTGGGTAATTGAGTCAAAATGTGTAAACCCATGTGGTTGGGTACTTGGGTCACATATGTAAATCCACTTGGTTGGATCTTTGATGTAAGTATGAGTCCTTGGTGATAGGAAAGGTCATAGTGTCATGTACTTCATTGAATAATAGGTTTGAAGATTCAGCTTGAACTTGAGAAGAAAAAACCTTGTGTTGGTTTGACCCGCCCTTTGCCCTTGATGTCAAAGGGGGAGAGTGGCATGGTGTTTGAATAAGGGGAGAGTAACGTGGTTGTTGTATAATGATTATAATCAATGTATCTATCTGTTCTGGTGCTCAAACTCCATCATGGTTGCCATCTAGTCCAAAGGGGGAGATTGTTGGCAATATGATGCTAAGTGTTGTCCTTGATGTCAACCCACTTGATGAAGATGATGGCAACCTACTTAATGAAGTTGTTCTTGATGAGCTTGTGAATGATATACATCTGATGTATCTACAATCAGTATAGAAGGTGCAGAAGAAAGAATTTCCAGAATGGGCCAGAACAGTGATGAAAAGTGTATGTCACAAGGAATACGCGAGTTTGTCTAGGGGAAGTCGCGTATGCACGCCGGAAATAACATACCAAGTCGTGTATGCTCAATTGCGCTCTAAATATGTAAAACTAGGGGTTACTACCATGGTATTGACCCATTGTATTGAGCGCTAGATTGTCTATTTGATCTCGTCCAGGAATACCATTAGAAGTGATGTGGTTTTGACTCATGGTATTGATAAAGGCCAAATCTATATAAGGAGAAGAAAATCATTGTGCATGGGCGTGCAAGTGTCTGGGCTTTAATGAATACTTCACTCTGAAGTATATTTGCATGGTTGAACTCTGCTCTTGATTGATAGATCTGAATCTATGATGCATCTATGAACATGGTGAAGGTTAAAGATCTCTAGATCTAGAAATGGTGAATCTCTTGGATGATCTGAAAAGAAGTGATGAAGACCTGGCGCAAATCTACTGAAGAACTTGAAGAAATCTGGGTAAGTTCATAGATCTGATCTGTTGTGCAAATTTTATCTTTTACAGATCTATACGCAGGTTCAGTTCGTGAAAAGCGCGTGTATACGCGGATCTGTTTCAACAAAGTCGCGTATGGACAGTTAGGGTTATTCTGGTAAATGCACAGATGTATACGCGGGTTCACTTCATAAAAAGCGCGTATATACACGGATCTGATTAAATAAAAGCACGTATGATATCTAATCTTATGGTTGCTCAAGGTTGAATTTGTTTCTGATATTTATTCTGAAGTCTGAGTTATCTCTGATATTCTGGTTACAGTGGTTTCACTATTATGTTTGATGCATTGGGCAAAGGTTGTTTATTGACAAGTAAAGGGTTGTGTTGGAGCTGTTTGATCCAGTTTGAAAATTGATGAAACGTGGTCTGCAGTGGATCTAAGGGTTGAAACCTTTAGTCTGAACGTAGAAGCTTTCTACCAGTAGAAGCTGGTGCTAATATCAGGGGTAGTAGCTCCCTTCCAGGTGAGGCTGGTAAACGAGAGCAGGGGGTTGTTGCTCCCTTCCAGAAGAGGCTGGTAAATGAGAGAAGATTGTAGCCTTCTACAGGTGGGTGCCTGCGTACTGGTATGAGTCTGCACTAGTACATGTTGTAAGAAGTTTTCTTAATAATAAAAATTGAAGACTGAGACGACGGTAGCGGTGGTTTTCTCCCGAATTGGGTTTCCACCTAAAAATCCCGGTGTTCATGTGTGGTTGCTTATGTGTGATTATTATTCTATTCTTCCTACACTTGTTTACTGTTTTCTAAATATCTGATGAATGAGTAATGAAATGATATAAGTCAAGAACTAAATGCATAATTAGATCACTGGATATACGCGAGTTCTGTAAAGGATATCCGCGTATATACGCGGGTTTTCTTCAGGAAAGTTGCGTATGGTTTTTAAGAAATATCAAAAAGTTTATTGTGCACACTTACTCAATTTTTTCAAAACATCGCGATTAAATCGCGATTTTCAAAACACTGATAACAATTCAACGAAACAAGAATTTAAACTTATTAAAATTCCTAGTATTAGTTATAGTCATAAGTAGCAGAAAGTCAATAATCCCTTCTATAACTGCATCTAGGACTGAACATTTTAGACAAATTTTACGAAACAACACTATGATCTATGAAAACCCCTACATTTCACTCTAGAATTAGTAAGCATAGAATATCCTGCATAGGACAAGGAGGTCGCGTGACCACCCTCCTTGACTTCGGTACCAGTAAGACCTGCCTGCAGGTAAAATAGCAAAAGAACTATACCCGTATGCAAGCTTAATTTTACGAAAATTATATGTAGTTAGTCTAAAAATTTACCCAATTCTCATAAATTTATTATGTATTCCAGGAAAAGTCACAATGGTAAGAACGTACCAAAGGCGGCAACGCCAGCAAGATGCATCGCCATCTCTAACACCTCCACCATCATCGTCACCAACACCGTCACCATTGCCACCACCTAGATCGACGTCAGCACCAGTTGCTTCAGCACCCAATTTAACTACTGTAATGTGCTCATTAGAAGCCATTTTGGAAACATTAAAAGGGTCGCAGCCGACCAGTAGCAAAGAGGAACAACCTCATCTAGAGGAAAGACATTCAAAAAAGCCAAAAAATTATGATGATAAGCCACAAAGAGAAAATATTTCCCAGGAACTGCAAAAGATTAAACTCCCAGAATTCTCAGGAGGAAAAGCTGGAGAACATGCCGAAGCATGGTTAGAAAGGATGATAAGATGCTTCGCTCTAAAAGAATATTACTCTACCTCTAAAACAAAGATCGCTATATTCCAACTCAGGGGGAATGCTCTGATTTGGTGCGGAAATCTAGAAAAACAACTACATATCACATCAGACATCGTTCCTTGGGAGTTGTTTGTAGAACGATTCTGTGCAAAATACTTACCACCTTTCTTTCAAGAGCAGCAAGCAGGGAACTTCCATACTCTAATCCAGGGTAATAAGACCGTGGAAGAAAACGAGATAAAGTTTATGGAACTTGTGAAATATGTTCCTTATCTAGACACGGATGAATGCCAAGCTGAGTGTTTCATATATGGGTTAAACCCTTGAATTAGGGCCATGGTAAGAATGTGGAAGCCATCAGCGGTAACAGATGCGGTTGAATGTGCACGATATGCAGAAGAACATCTGGGGATTAAAAGGGATTTCAAGCCAGCTGAATCATCACAGCAGGGATTTATAGGAAAGACTCCCCGAAACTTCTTCCGAAGAAATAACTCGAGACCACCTCCTTATGGTAACAGGTTTACCCCAAGAGGAGTAGGAGCAAGAGCTCCCATGACCATTAATACTATAGCTTCTGAATCCTCAAACATCAGTCCTTGGAAGTCTCGAGGGACTGGTAATCGGGGAAGGAATGGGAGAGGGAGTAGCACCAGGGGACAGAGATCCTGGTCTAGAAATTCACAGTCAGAATCAAGGGGGCCAACCCAGGTTGATTGTTGGGGGTGTGGAGAACCTCATTTTCAGCGTGATTGTCTGGAGAACTCACAGATAGCAGGAAAAGGACCATCATTAGATACCCAAGGAAATCATAGAATCCATGCCGTCGTCAACAACAACCAAGCAGCACATCAATCCACTGTAGGAGAATCTTCAGGTACAATCAATGGGATAAAACTAAAAATTTTATTTGACACTGGTGCTACTGATAGTTTTATTTCATCATATACATTAAATAAATGTGGGTTGGCAGCTTGCAAGCAAAACGATTTCAGATAGGTAGAAATGGCTTCGGGAGAACTTCAACCAGTAGAGTTAAATGTTGAGGATTGCAAAGTTGATCTAGGAGTTTGTTCGACCAAACTAAAAGCATATGTCATAGCCCTAGGAACTTACGACCTAGTGATAGGAAGGGATTGGTTAGAGTCGCATCATGCATGGGTAGACTGTTTCAGGAAAACAATACTTTGCACGAATGATGAGGGAGAGACAATCCAAATTCAAGGTATTAAGAGGAAAGTATCCTTACGTTTCATCTCAGCTATGCAAATGAAACGGTGCTTAAGGAAAGGTTGCCAAGTGTATGTAGTTCAAGAAGTAAGCAAGGAGAAAGGACCATCCTTAGAACAGTATCCGATTCTATCAGAATTTTCGGATGTCTTTCCAAAGGAATTACCTGGGCTGCTTCCTAAAAGAGAGTTAGATCTCACAATAGAATTGAAACCTAGTATGGAACCAATATCTAAAACACCTTACAGAATAACCGCTCCTGAACTTCAAGAATTACAAATACAGCTGAAAGAACTGTTAGATAGAGGACACATTCGACCTAGTGTTTCACCTTGGGGCACTCCTGTAATCTTTGTCAAGAAGAAAGATGGTTCATTAAGACTGTGTGTCGACTATCGAGATTTAAATCGGGCCACTGTAAAGAATAGGTATCCAATGCCTCGCATTGACGACCTTTTTGACCAAATGAAATGAGCTGCAGTGTTTTCAAAGATCGATCTGCAATCAAGTTATCATCAGCTAAGGATTAAAGAAAGTGATGTTTCTAAGACTGCATTCCGAATTCGTTTCGGGCACTATGAATTCATTGTGGTACCATTTGGGTTAACCAATGCACCTGCGGTATTCATGAACCTTATGAATAGCATCCTCCGCAAATATCTCGATCAATTTGTGCAAGTCTTCTTGGACGACATTCTCGTTTACTCTAAGAATGAGAAGCACGAAGAGCATCTTCGGATAATATTATCTTGCCTCAGAGAACACAAGTTATATGGAAAATTATCCAAATGTGCCTTCTTTCAAAAAGAAATTCGTTACTTAGCTCATATCATGTCTGGTGAAGGGATCTCTGTAGATCCTGAAAAGGTAAACTCAATTAGGGAATGGCCGATACCTAAGAATGCACATGAGGTGCGTAGTTTTATGGGTTTAGCAGGTTACTATCGAAGGTTTGTGGAGGGATTCTCCAAAATTGCAAAGCCAATCACCACCCTCTAGCGTAAAGGTGTTAGGTATGAATGGATTGAGGAATGTGATAAAGCATTTTCCGAACTTAAAATATTATTGACTAGTGCACCCATTTTGCGAGTACTTGATAAGGATAAAGATTTTACTGTGTGTACCGACGCATCTAAACAGGGGTTAGGTGTAGTATTAATGCAGAAAGGAGGCATAATAGCAACGCTTCAAGGAAATTAAAACTCCATGAAGAACTTTATGCTACGCATGATTTAGAGTTAGCCGCAGTGGTTTTAGCTTTAAAGATATGGAGACACTACTTGGTAGGAAGAAACTTCATGCTTAAAAGTGACCACCAAAGTTTACAGTATTTGTTCATCCAGAGAGACCTAAATGCTAGACAAAGACGATGGAGTGAATTCTTAAGTGAATATGATTTTGTGATTTCATATATAAAAGGGAAGGAGAATGTAGTAGCCGATGCCTTAAGTAGAAGACCTCGACTAGTTTCCCTCATACCTATCAGGGTCGACTTAAGAGATCAAGTACTTAAACATCTCGTAAGAGATAGTTGGTACTTAAAAGTAAGGTCGAGGCTTGATAGCAACCATTAGAAGGAACCTCAGTTCGAAGAATATGATCTGGAAGAAGACGGAATTTTGCGATTTCGTGGAAAGATGTATATACCAGATGGTGGAGATCTCCAAAACACCATCCTGAAGGAAGTCCACAGAGCAATGTATTGTGCACATCCTGGTGTAAAGAAGATGTATGCTAACACTAAGAGACTCTTCTTCTGGTCAGGCATAAAAAACGACATTGTCCAATTTGTCGCTAAGTGTCTTGAATGTCAGCAGGTAAAAGCTTATCATTGTCACCCAGCAGGTCTCCTAGAACCTCATGACATCCCTATGACCAAGTGGGAAATAATTTCTATGGATTTCATCGTTGGGCTACCCCTTACACAACAAAAACATAATTCCATTTTGGTTGTGGTAGATAAATTAAACCCATTTTATCTCGGTAAGAGATACTTATGATGTCGCTGATGTAGCTCGAGTATTCATAAAGGAAATTATTAGATTTCATGGAGTACCTAAGAAAATCATATTAGATAGAGATCCTCGATTCACATCAAGGTTCTGGACTTGTATGCAATCAGCCTTAGGGACTCAGTTAAATTTGAGCACAGCTTATCATCCCGAGACTGACGGACAAACAAAATGGGTAAATCAAGTACTAGAAGATATGCTAAAGATGTATGTTATGGACCAACAATCGCGCTAGGAAAAGTACTTACCCTTAGTAGAATTTGCATACAACAATAGCTATCACAGTTCAATTGGGATGCCTCCATTTGAAGCTTTATACGGGAGACCCTGCAGGACGTCGTTGAGTTGGGACAGGTTAGAAGACCGGGTAATAGTCGGGCCAGAATTGATCCAAGAGATGGAGGAACAGGTAAAGCTGATTAGGCAACGATTGAAAGAGGCACAAGATAGACAGAAAAGTTATGTTGATGCCCATAGGTTAGATAGAAACTATGTAGTAGGAGATTGAGTTTTTATCCGCATCAGGCCAAATAAGAACACCATTCGGTTTGGGAAGGGGACAAAATTATCACCCAAATTTATAGGGCCGTTCAAATTCTTGGAAAAAGTTGGACCTATCGCCTATCGTCTTGCACTGCCACCCCACTTGCACAAAATTCATAATGTATTCCATGTATCTACCTTACGACACTATGTTGCTGACAAATCTCATGATCTTCAATGGAAGGAACTGCAGGTATCGGACGAGGGAACCATTACAGTCGAACCATTACGTATTCTGGAACGTAGGGTTCGACAGCTTAGGAATCGTTTGATAGACCAAGTCAAAGTCCAGTGGGACAAATATAGTCCTAGATTGGCGACTTGGGAAGATGCTGAGACCTTATGCCAAAATTACCCAAACTTATGCTAAATTTTGAGAAACTGGAAACTTATATGTATATGACTGCTCTATTTTGATACTTGAAACTTTATTTTGAAATATCACGTAAGGATGAGTTTTACTGATACAGGATATATGTTGTTTGTTTACCTTCACTAGTGCATGGATACCGATATGCAATATGTCATTTAAATTAACATTGCAAGAATATGAAATCATAGATTACGTTATAAATGAGACTATATATCAATTCATTTCATTTTGCATCTCAATATGATTGAAGGAAAAGAAATAAAAGAGTAACTACATTTTAAATATGAAAGCGAAACATATTATTATATAGATTGAGAATGACTAAATACAATGTATCATAGATGGAACATGTATGAACTATACAGGAGTTGTATTTAGTGAGAAATTGTATTAAATATATAGATGCATATGTTGTAATGTGCGTACGAGTGTTTACATTGCAGAGTGTATACAAAGTGATTACCTTGCAGAACACATCGTTACTGAAACAATCTACATGATGACAGAATTCCAAGAACAGTTGAGACTCCATGAGATTCCATGATAGGGTGTTGACCCTGGTCGTACTAGGAGGGGTGGAGGTGTTGCCCACCATTTATCCTCAAAAACCTGGAGTCATGGGAGGACTGTGCGAGTCACGCTCTCCTAGATGTGTGATGATGATTGCTGGATGCCTACAAATAAATCAGGTCGACGTAATCGACACTGCTACCCTTAAGGTCTATGGATGGATCAGTAAAACTGATGCCATGGCATATGCCTGTAGAGGATGGATAGGATGGGAGCGGAAGAGATTAGGAAGGATAGGATGATTCTAGAATAACTTGGAGACTCGGTTAAGATGGGAAGTAACAATTAAATTACTAATACATACTTATTCAAATAGAAAGTCAATCTTAAATGACAAGCCTTATACAATCGCCCTAATCTCTAAAAACGCAATTATTAATATGATTATATGAAACCCTAACTTCGGGACGAAGTTTTCCGAAGGGAGGAAGTATGTAACGACCCATTCCTAAGTTATAAGCAAAATAACATTAGCAAGTGTACGTCATACGCATATGATAGCTACACATGCATATATCACGTACCCCGCACTAGTATTAAGACTACCTAAGTTAGAGTGACGAATTGATATAATGAAATATCAACAGGATACCTAACACGTATACCGCTCTATATGCATATGCATGGGAGAGCATTATTCAAGAAAATCAAAATATAATTTAGTAAAAATTATATGTGAGTGGACCAATAAAATAATAATTAATTTAATTAATTATAAAGACAATTTAATTAAGTTAAAAACAAACATAATACAATTGATCTTAAAATAATCAAATCAAAGTTAATATCTCCTTAAATGCATAAAATATCCACATAAATGCATAAAATATCTCCTTAAATGCATAAATATCCCCATAAATGCCATCACATCTACGTAAGTATGAGGAGGTGGAGAAAAGTTATATAAGGAGGGGAACATGAAGGAGAAAGGGGGGCTTGTTTTGCAAAATTTTGGATGATTGTGAAGAGGAAGGGTTGAAGGATATGAACTGTTGAGAAAGGGAGACTCATCGTTCTTGGAATTCTGGGCACGAAGGCAGAAGAGGCATCTTCTGGGTCTAGGATTGTTTCCTAGATTGGCTGGGAGGATTCGATTGTTTCGGTAACCTGTCCGCTGCATTCACAAGGATAACCACAGCTCAAGAAATCATCAGTTTTGTTTCAGGTATTATTTTATGTATAGAATAGTTTCTTATGTAAGATTAAATATTACTACTGATCTCCATCTAATTGCATTACTGCTGAAATATATGCTTAGATTAAAATTCATGTATAAAATGAAGGTATGGGGTTTTACAGGACTGGTACACCACTTTTTGAAACAGGGTTTGTGGGTTCGTAGGGGATATATATATATATATATATTATATTATATTTTATAAATTATAATGTATATGAGTTTGTATATTTTCCAACTTTAAACAAGAGAAATAAAATACTTATGATTTAAACTTTAAAGATTTAAGAATGCACATCATTGAACATTCACATTGAAATTTCAAATTTCTAGTTTGATATCAAGTGGATTTACTATTCTCAATTTTGTAACTGAGTTAGTGAGCACTAAGTACCTAGCGCATATTGTCTCAGAAATCAAGAAATCAAGAGTGTTTTTCAAGCTGTGGACTACATCTACCTTCTTTTTTTTGGAAACTTGGCTATGCCATTGCTTCTAAGTTTATATACAATGTTGTCCAAGGAACAAAGCAACAAAATTTTATGTTTAATTATGAGTATTCCTACAACCCATTTGCAAAATGATAAATCTCTATGCTTCATTGTTGGGAAAATGGGTAAACTGTAATAGTATTTTTATATGCTTGTCCAAACATCAAAATGATATGTTTAATTTTAAATTTTTAAGTATTCTTATTGTCCATTTTGAAAATATCTGTGCACTGTACAGTGGTTATGGTGGGTTTTGTATGCACTGTGCAATCACTATGGTATCCAAAACAAAAAAATAGTGGTATCCATGCTGCGATATTCCATTGGAAAATGCTGCAAACAATGAAAGAAATTACATACGGGTGGGGTTTTGAATTAAAAGTGGGTTTTTATTTCGTAAAAAAAAAATATTTTTTTTATTGCCCCCCCGCCTCCGACGAACCTGCAGAGCACCTATTTTTGGGGTTTGATGCACCCACTACCTGGAACGAACCTGTTTAATGTTTACGAGGTACCGGGTTCTTATGAGCCGCACCGGGTTCTTTCAGACTCGTTTGAGAGGTACTTGTTCCAACACCTCGGTTCTTGTGGACAGGAACCTGAGACAGGTTCGAGAAGCCCACCCCTAGGTTCGCAAACCCGTGTAACACAGGTTTTCACATATATAGCTTGGATTACAAGCTTCCATTGATTCATCATTGACCCCTTAAAGATGAAGTGTTTCCTTGCTCATAAAGGTTGGGATATTTAAATTTCATTTTATTTACATAATCATGATTTAGCCAATAATTAGGTGAGGGCGAATAAGTGAGGTAGAGGTTAGGCTAAGCTTTTTTCCACACGCTTTCATTATCCTTGCCAATCTTTTGCATTTTAACATAGGCTCATGCTTTTTCCTGTTCTTTTGCTGCATTGACTTCCTAGGACAAAGTTTTGAGGCCCTTACTCAAGGATGAGGAAAACAAGGAACCAAAACTGGTGACAAATAGCAATCAACCCGAAGGTGGGATGTGGATATATAGGGAAAATGGAAGGTGTTAAGTATGGATTATCATGGATATGTAACATCAATCAGAGCCTCCTTTTTGTGCTCCTCCTATGCAATGAAAGAGAATGCGTCAAGGAATATCACATTGGGCTAGGGAAAGTGATAACGGCCAAGGTGAAACATGGGAACAAGTGTATAGTCAATAGCATTATATCATCCAATTCAATTTGTTACCTGTACTAGAATGCCTTTAAACATTAAATGAGAACACTTGAATACAAAAATGGTTAATGTACTTGACAATAGATGACTCACCTTCATCGGATGAGCAGGCTAGATGAAAGAAAGCACTATCTGGGGAATGGATGAGAGGCACCTAAGGCTAGCTATCTGTGGATCATGATAGGACACTGGGCTGGAAGGCTGAAGCCTGAAACAATAGGAGAAAAAGTTTCTCCTTGGGGTCACCCACATGGGTGGGTAATAATATCTATTTAAGATCCTTTTATATATATAACTATAACGGGCTTGGTTGAAGAAATCTTTCCCTTGATGTGTTTTGTATTTGGATTGACTATTGTTCTATATGAATTTATAGTAGTTATTTAAATTAGCTTCATCTCTATATAGTATTGTTACTTATTTGAGTCAAGTATTACTGTATTTATGTTTTAGTCAAACCCATGTGAAAATATGGTTTTGGATGTTTTCTTTTGTATTTAAACAAACTTACCTTATGAATAACTTTTAATTTATTCTGTGAAGTTTGTTTTGTTCTTGGCTTGTTCCTTCATTATTCTTTCTCACTACCAAAATTGTAATTGTGCCAACTTTTGTGCAGGTTGAAGGAGCCTTTATACAGGGCTTAGGATGGTGTGTGCTTGAAGAGGTAAAATGGGGTGACCCAGCTCACCAATATGTTAGGCCAGGGCATCTATTTACGCAGGGTCCAGGCACATACAAGTTGCCAACTGTGAATGACATCCCTCTGAAGTTCAAGGTTTCTCTTTTGAAGGTATGTGCTCATCAAATTATTTGATTATTGTTTAAATCTGGTTATTTGTATTTGATATCAAATATTTTAAAATCTCTTCTTGGATATCTGGCTGAGCTATGTACTCTTTTAGAATAATTTACATTGAACATAGTGTTATTTCATGCAATTGTTTCTACGATAAATGAAATGTTCTTCGATTCTTGTTAGCAGAATAAATATAAGAAAATCCGCATATAGCCATTTAAGAATACAGGCAATAAAACTACAGAAATGGTAGACGCATAAAATAGAAGTTAGAACTATTGGTATATATCTCTATGCATGATTTGTGGATAGAACTCTCAATTATCTCAGGGAAACGACTTTTTATTTTGGCCAATATTTTATTGAACCAATATTATTCCTTGGTCGTGCAACAAAAATAATGTTATGTATCTTTGTTAAATTGAGGTAATTTGAAAATGAGTTGCCTTTTCCTTTCTTTTCTTGATGGTTTTGTGCTGATATTACCAATTTAGTTGCATGATGAGTGTTACCTGCTCATATATACGTGGTAGGAAACAAAGACCCCATTGCCCAATGGATAGGGGACCTATACATTTTTTTTTGAAGATAAGAATTCTAGTAGGGAATTTCTGCCCCTTTCTCTCTCTTTCTTATCTCTCTTCTATCTATGCAAATTGTGTGCCCCCATGGGGGAATTGTAATAAATGACACTAGCATGATGAATTTAGGTAACATGCTTAGACCCTTGGGACCTGGTTATTAAGGAAGTCATTCTAGAGTGTTTTTTTCACTTGATTAATTATTTTCGCTTTTCAACGACACAAAACTATTCAAACTTTTTCACTTATAACCTCCAAAGTTGGGCCTTGAGCGGTTTTCTATGTCTAGGGTCAATGTATATTGCCATGCTAGGCATTTCCTAGAGTATCACAGAATTGCATTAGGTATTTTTGAGAATTTTTAAATAATTAAAAATTTCCCATAGAACGAGGATTGTTAATTAAATTTGTATGTAATATGTGAAAAATGACACTTTGAAATGTTGTATGGCATGTGAGTACTCAAAATTCATACTCGAAGTACCAAGATTATCCTAGTGCACACTTTGGGGCGCAAAAAATAAATATTTCCTTACCAAAATCCACTTTTATTCAAAAGTGAGGAAAAAACATAGTGAAAATAAAAAATTACTAAACTAGGGACACATTAAAAAATGTTCCCTGCCAAAGGAATTTCACAAGCATTCAAGTGATATGAGTTGTCTAATATGTTAGTCAAGGAATGACATGGAGGCCATACAAGCACCACAAGTTGGCCCCACTGATCAATACGAATTGGATTCAAAATGGACTTTGGAGGGCATATGCCGCCAATTGGAGGTTGTGAGTTAGCACATGAGGAAGCCGAGTTTGTTGGTTGTTAATGACAGAATTGAGGTGTCTAGCAAGGGGGAGTTAACTCCCCAGTCCTCCCACACTTGTCCCATGGCTCTCCTAGCTGATATACGCTACTCCTTGGGATTGATACGCACTATGACATCTGTCATACGTAGCCTTCCTTGGAATGATAGCTCGCACTTCACTTGGGGACAATTGTGAGCCAAAAGGGGGAGTTCCTATTACCCTCGTTACTTCAGGAGATCCATGCAACTTCACATTTTCCCATATGCTGGTCACTCAAGGAGGAGATACGTTGCCAGTTGCCACTTATAACCACCTAGAAAACCAATGCAACATCCTCTGGGCAACAGATTGGACACTTGGGTGAATTCGTTGACCTTGGGATTGACACTCAACCACTTGGATAAATTTGACCAGCGTTGGGATCCCCACCATTGTAATATCCCTAAGGAAATTTTATAGTGATAAACAAACCATGCATAGCAAAAATACCCACAAAAATCACACACAAATCAGACACCATGAAATGATCCAAAAACTGTGTTGTTCTGAGCCATTTTATTATGAAAGCATGGGGTTACAATGATGGTTTGGAAAGTGTGCACCTGGGCTTGGTCAAGGCAATCTAGCAAAGCCCAAGTGATGAAAATAAGTGCCCCAGTTGCTACGTAGTTATCTACTCTATGGCTCTATGATGATCCCCCAGAAACTGAACTGTTTTTGTGAAGAATAGTTGATTTGACCCCTATTCGGTGTTGAGAAGTCAATAGGGAAATGATTATGATTAATTCTCTTTACTTGATAACTACTTGTGTTTCCTTTTTAATTATTAGCTTTGTTCCTTATAATTATATTTGTAAGACATCAAACAACTACCAAAACAAGAAGAATAATGACACAGTATATAGGCTGCAAGCTACAGCCAAAACCTCTCGTCTTGAGAGTAAAACCATTAAATCTCTTCTCTTCCTTATAGATTCTTCAATTGATTCCAAGACCTTAAGACTGAGACCAATACCCTCCAAGACCAAGACCAACCTCTTTGGATGATGTGCCAACTTTGATCTAGTCAAACCCAATCACATCTCTTCCAGTAGCACCTTTTTGACCTCCTACTGCAAGATTTTCGGCCTCTTACTGCAGATCTGAAATTTCAGCGCCCTGCAGCTACTGCTGCGACACGTGGGAACTTTGATCTTCTTCTAGAACCCTCCTCTGAACTTCACTTTCCTTTCTATGAATCCTGGAGCTTGAGAGTGACCCATGGTGACCTTCGCTTGACCTCTTTGCCTTCCTTTTTCCAAGATCGAACTTGTAGATGGATGCCCTAAGTCTGTTGTAGAAACCCTAATCCTCTTTAGCATGTGAGAGAGAGAGAATTAGCCCAAAAACAAATCTCCTTTGTCCTTCTTCTTCGCTACCTTCTCCTTCCTCTTCCTTCGCTGGAATGAGTGATGAGTGAGTGTATCTCAAGGAGGACAAGTGCTCTTTTATATATAGGCTCCTCAAGGTGGACGTAGCTCTTCCTTTTAGGCTGACTTGCCAGCTGCCAGGCCGATTTGATCTTGGAGGGTATTCCAACACTTTTAAAGACAAAAATAATTTTCTTTTCAAGTTACAATGTGCCCAGTGGGGTCTTCAACTTATGACAATGACTCTTTTGACTTCTTGGCCTAGGACAAATCCTAGAAGCACTCAATGGGTGCTTGACCTATAAAATAAAAAACATTGAGCATGAAACCCACGCTCCAAAATAATAATAATAGTTTTTCTTTCATTTCATAATTCACAAGAATCAAAAATACATTTCATACTTATGAAGACCAAACCTAGTTACACATTTTTCAACACTTCTCTTAACTAGGGAGGTATTCATAAGAGGTACATGAAGATTCTCAATTTGAAGAGATCTCATAAGAAGATTCGGATTGGTAACCCATCTGTCTAGCATCATATCAACCAACATTGTCACATAGCAAGGCCTTGACTAACAACTCTATCTCTCTACAAGATTAGAGAACAATGCTGGCGAGGCCAATGATTTATAGACACCATCATCATTGTCTCTCAAGGTACATACTCCACTCGAGTGTTCACCAAATATGACCTTTCGACTATTCTTATCTTGGATAGCTAGTCCTCAAAGAATATCGGTCCACAACTACTCTTATCTTGGATGCCCTACCTCATCCTCAAAGAGTATCGGATGCCAGATGGTTACCCAATCTTCCATCTTGTCTTCCCAAATGAAGAAAAGAATGATGTGCCTATCTCTCCCTCTCAACTAGGGAGGATATATCAACCAAGCCAAGCTCGTGTCTCAAGTACACAAGCTTCTTGTTAGGAAGACATTTTGTCAATATGTCATCTCTTGCTCATCAGTGGAGATATACAGTAGTTGTAGCACACCATTTTGTACTAGCTCCCGAATATAGTGATACGTGTTGTTTATATGCTTTGTATTTCCATGAAATATTGGGTCCTCAGACAATCATATACAACTGGTGTTGTCACACTGTATCACTATAGGGTCCATCAGTCCTTCGAATATGTCAGATAGCAGCTTCCTTAACTAGAACGCTTCTCTACTTACTTCACAGGCCACAACATACTCAACCTCAGCACTACTCAAAGCAATTGTGTCTTGCTTTCTGCTCATCCATGAGATCATGGAGGATCCCAAACTGAAACATCCTCTTGTAGTGCTTCTTCCATCCTATTCGCTGTCTCCCCAGTGGGAATCTATATATCCAATCAAGTGGACATCATTGCTCCTATCATAGTTCAAGAAATAGTGGATAGTTCCTCGCAGATAGCTCAATATATGTTTTTCTGCTATCTAGTGATCATGCTTAGGCTCCACTTGGAATTGAATGAGAATGTTTACTGCAAAACATATGTCTGGTCAAGTATTCACCAAGTATATCAGTGAGCCAATCAGTTGTCTATATTGGAAAGGATCCACCGGGCTTGATTTGAAACTCCTTAGTCTCTTCAAGTTAGTGATCATCGGAGTTGTCATATGTTTGCAATCCATCATATCAAACCTCTTCAACATCTTGATCACGTACTTCTCTTGATCCAGATTAATATTATCAGGTCTTTGCTAGACTTCTAGCCCCAAATAGTAATGCATCGGCCCTAGATCCTTCATGTCAAATTTTGCTGCTAGTTGCTTCTTTCATTCTTCAATTTGACCTTCTACACCCATCAAGAGAAGATCATCTACATACAGAAGAATGATTACAGGTTCTCCATCTACAACCTTGATATAAAGGTTTGGATCAACTGAACTTTCTCTGAAGCCCATTCTTTGTAGGTATGCATCCATTCTTCAATACCATGCCCTTGGTGCTTGTTTGCAGCCATATAATGCTTTCTTCAATTTGCAAACATATGCCTTCCTATCTTTAACTTCAAATCCAAAGGGTTGCTCTATATAGACTTCCTCATCAATTTTGCCATTCAGAAACGTTGTCTTGACATTCATTTGATGTATGTTCCATCCCATCTATGCTCCCAAAGTGACTAGTGATTGTTGAAATTTGGTACCGGAGGACAGGTGGTTCCCTAAGGCTTTGATCTTTGGCCTAGGGAAAACTGTCCAAAAGAATTTAATTTTTCTCCTAAAGTGACTTTATAATTTTTATAAAGTCAAATCTAATTTAAAAGTGACTTTATGTGATAAAGTTACTAAAGTCTAATTTTAAAGTGACTTCAATAAAGTCAATGTAAAATTAGAAAGGAAAAGTGACTTTGGAAATAAATGACTAAGTGGGTCTTTATTAAAGTGGGGTGAATTAAAAAATAGAAATTGAGATTTAAATGAGCATTTAATCTCAGCCCTAGATCTCAATCTATTTCAGCCATTGGATTTAGGGATTCCCCAAAAGTCACTTAGGGTTAGGTTAAAGGAGGAAAAGGAGAAAAAGGTCATTCATTCTTTCATGAGCAGATTGAGAGAAGGAGAGCAAGAGAGCAAGGGATATTTCTGGGCAGTGAGGAGAAGGAGGCAGCAGCTTGGCACACATTCCAAGGCAGCATTTTAGCAAGACCATACAGCTGAGTTAGCACAGTGAAAGGCAGATTTTCTGGGCACGATTTTCTAGAAAGGGAGGCCGTACAACAAGTGGCTGCCCTCTTGCATGGAAATCGAGGCTGATTCCGTACAACAAAGTTCTGTTGTGTTTTTGGCACAAAAATCGAGATTTTGGACCACAGCATTTATTGTTGTTTGCACAGATTTTGAGGAGGCCGTACAACTGCATTTATTGCAGATTTCTGGGCACAAAAATCGAGGAGGACGTACAGCATTTATTGCTGTTCTGTTTTTGCTGTTTGCACATTTTCCGAGGTGGTGGTTAAGCACGAAAAACGAGATAAGTTGTAAAGTCTGTTTGCTGATTTTTTGCTGAATATTTCTCTCACTGTAAAAAGCATTTTCCAGAAATAAGGAGGAGCTTTCGAACTGGTTTTCCCCAAGAGTTGTAGGGGGTTTTTCCAGGGTCACATTGACCAAAAATCACTGTGTTTAAATGTGTTGAATCGCTGTTTGCATCTGCTGATTTTTATTTCTGCATTTTCCAGCATTCTGAAAAATTTCCAGAGTTTGTGTTTTCAGCAATATTTATTTTCCAGCTTGTTGAATGTAAGGTTATGGGAAAGGGCATTTAACAAATCGGAGAAATAAGGTGAAACTGAAAACCGGGGTGGGAAAAACAAGAAATTTCTACATGGTATCAGAGCTTGAGTGCTGAAGTGCAGTTTGGGACAGCAAGGAGAAAAATACAGCCTGCTGATTTTTCACTCAGAAAATTCCAGCAAGCTGATTTTTTCACAAACAAAATTTTTACCTTTACTACAGCAGTGCTATTTTTCAGTTTTAGGACAGCGGGATGTCTTTGGGACTGAGGGTGGAGGATAGGTTGGATGGGCATACCAATTACAGTGTTTGGAAGGAGAGAATGCAGAGTATCTTTGAGGAGGCGGACGTCTGGAACATAATGGTGCATACCGCACAGAACCCTGTAAATGTGCCTACTGATGCTACTCAGTTGGCAGCATATAATAAAAAGAACAACAAGGGTAAGAGACTGATTCTAGACGGAATCAAAGACCATTGCATTCCTCATGTGAGAGAAAAGAGAAATGCTCATGAGATGTGGACAGCATTGTCCAATCTCTACCAGAGTACCAATGAGAACCGGAAAATGGTCCTGAAGGAGAAGCTGAAGACCATTAAGATGGGCAATGATAGTGCAGTTGGATATCTCACAAAGATTACTAATGTGAGAGATGAGTTGGCAGTGATTGGAGAGGCCATTCCACCCACTGAGTTGGTGCGGATTGCAGTGAATGGCCTCCCTCGTTCATGGATGAACTTTGCTGATGGGATTTGTGCACGTGAGACCCTTCCCACATGGGAGAGGTTTTGAGATGATTGCATTCAGACAGAGATCAGGAAAGGTCAGCTTGGGGCAGCCAAGCCAGTTGAGCAGGATGAGGATGTAGCACTGTTGGCAGGACGCAAGAAAGGCAAAGGGAAGAAGCAGGCTTCCACAAGCAATGGTGGGGGCAAAGGCAAAGGTAAAGGTAAACGGGATAACTCACAGAAGGACTATTCCAAAGTGAAGTGTTGGAATTGTCAGAAGATGGGACACTATGCAGTTGTGTGTCCGGAGAAGAAGAAGAAGAAGGGGAAGAACCAGAGCATGGCAGCTTCAGCAGAGGTTGAGGACTTTGCAGATCGTTTTGACCGGGAGTTTGGGTTCATTGCATGTGAGTCCTCTAGTGCGGGATCATCTGCCATAGAGGTTCAGAGGGAGCATGCATTTCCCTCGATTAGCGGAGCATCTTCGGGTATCTGGTATGTGGACAGTGGGGCTTCACGTCATATGACAGGAGTCCGTGAGTACTTCTCAGAGCTTTCAGAGAGTGGCACTGATATAGAGGTAGTACTCGGTGATGACAGAGTTGTTAGAGTAGTCGGTGTGGGAACACTGACATTTCAAAGGGAGTCTAAACCTCCCTTGAAGGTGTCAGATGTTCTTTATGTGCCAGGGATGAGGAAGAACCTCATATCTGTCTCAGCTTTGGAGGACAGAGAATATGAGATACTGTTCAGGGGTGGACAGGTGCTGATGTATCCCAGGGGCGCTCCAGCTGATTCAGCTAGAGTGATAGGTGTACGCCATGCAAAGGTGTACAAGTTTTCATTTCAGCCCCTTTTGGCATTGAGCAGTAGTACCGACAGCAGAGCTAGCAGTTCTGAGCTGTGTGAGATTTGGCACTGCAGGATGGAGCATATGTATCATGGAGCCTTGAGGACCTTGCGGGAGATCACTACAGGTGTGCCAGATTTCGGTACTAATCACTTTGATACTTGCAGAGGATGTGCGATGGGCAAGTTTGCCAAATCCCCTTTTCCCAGCAGTGACAGCAGAGCGACTGGGATACTTGATTTGATTCATTCCGATGTGAGCGGTCGGATGTCTCATGTTCCCTTGAGTGGATATGAGTACTATGTGTTATTCATTGATGATCACTCCAGGAGGACCTGGATTTATTTCTTGAAGACCAAGAGTGAGGTCTTCAAGCGGTTTCAGAAGTTTAGAGCTCTTGTGGAGACACAGACAGGTCGGAAGATCAAGTCCCTGAGGTCGGACAATGGAGGAGAGTACACCCTTGGAGAGTTTGTTGACTATTGTGCGGAGGCGGGCATTAGGAGGGAGCTCACTGTTCCTTACAACCCCCAGCAGAACGGGGTTGCGGAGAGGAAGAACAGATCCATCGGAGGGGCTGCCAAAGCCATGTTACATGATCAGGGGTTGCCATTGTTTTTGTGGGCAGAGGCCTGCAACACAGTTGTTTATTTGCAGAACAGGAGTCCGCATTGTGCCTTGGGGCACATGACTCTGGAGGAGGCTTTTTCTGGGAAGAAGCCTGATATTGGTCATCTTCGTATCTTTGGGTGCATCACATACTCCTACATACCCAAGGAGAAGAGGACCAAACTAGAGCCCACCGCAGAGAAGGGTATCTTTGTGGGCTACGGTGAGACCTCAAAGGCCTGTCGGATTTACATTCTGCCTGAAAGGTGAGTTGTTTGTCGGGTGGGATGTGAAGTTTGAGGAGGATAGGGCCTTTAGGAGGTCACGGCCATTAGAATGTCACGGATCGACTGGACCCTCGGCGGCGATTGAGTCGGTCACGAAGTCCGGTGGGGGGATCAAGAGGATCGGGTACATCTATAGCCGATGTCGGAGGTCAGGTCGGTGACGGTGGCTCGCCCAGGAGCGAGAGGGTAGTGTTCGGGCGGCATGCGAGCGATCCACGAAGCGGTTCACTAGGAGGTCCAGCGATGGACAGGTTCACCGCAGTACCCTCGGCCCTACGAGGTTGAGGTGCGGCGGGAGAACCGGACGGAGCGAGTCGGGAGTTCAAGCTCCCGATGATGAGGAGGAGGGATTTCATTCTCCGATGGGAGAAATGTGCTCGTGTGCTCGAGGAAGAGGAAGCCCAAGTGGCTTCGGGACACCTTGAGAGATGCCACATCTGTTGCTGAGCCTAAGAGGCCGGTCAGAGAGAGCAGACCACCTGAGAGGTTTTGTAGCTATATGGCAATGGCTACCAGCATCCTTGACTCTGAGCCTTCTAGCTATGAGGAGGCAGCTAGCCAGCAGGTCTGGAGAGAGGCCATGCAGGAGGAGTATTCTTCTATCATGAAGAGTGATGTTTGGGAGGTGGTGCCGAGGCCTGAGGGCAAATCCGTGGTTACTTCCAGATGGCTTTACAAGGTAAAGCATGCTGCAGATGGCAGCATTGAGAAATTCAAATCGAGGTTTGTGGCTAGAGGGTTCTCCCAGGTAGAGGGAGTTGATTATGAGGAGACCTTCGCTCCCGTGGCTCGATATACTTCGATCCGCTCCATTATATCGATAGCAGGAGAGATGGGTTGGAAGATCCACCAGATGGATGTGAAGACCGCATTTCTCAATGGCTTCATACAGGAGGAGGTGTACATTGAGCAGCCACAGGGCTTTGAGGTGCATGGGAAGGAGTCCCATGTGTGCGGACTGAAGAAGGCCCTTTATGGCCTGAAGCAAGCTCCCAGAGCTTGGTACTCCAGGATAGATACTTACTTGCAGAAGATGGGTTTCACAAAGAGTGAGGCAGATCCGAACCTTTACTATATTGTGATAGGTGAGGAGCCTCTCATTATGGTGCTGTATGTGGATGACTTGGTCATTACGGGTGCAGAGAGACTCATAGAGCACTGCAAGAGAGATCTTGCGGCGGAGTTTGAGATGAAGGACATCGGTTTGATGCATTACTTTTTGGGTTTGGAGGTGTGGCAGGAGGAGGGGCATTTCTTCCTGGGATAGGGGAAGTATATTGTGGACATCCTTGGCAGATTCCACATGGAGGATTGTAGATCCATGTCGACACCAATGATCACCAACTGGAAGACGCTTCATGCTTCAGATTTCGAGTTGGTGGATCCCACATTGTATAGACAGCTGATTGGTTCCTTGATGTATTTGGTCAACACTAGACCAGATATTTGTTTTGCAGTCAACACGATGAGTCAGTTTATGTGTGAGCCTAGGAAGGTTCACTGGGTGGCTACAAAACACATTTTGCGATACTTGCAGGGGACAGTGGATTATGGTCTGGACTACAGGCAGGGGGATGGAGTGAGATTGGCATGTTACACTGATTCTGATTGGGCAGGTTGTGCTTCTGATAGGAAGAGCACTTCAGGGTGCTGTTTTGGGTTGGGTTCGGCAGTTGTGTCATGGTTCAGCCGAAAGCAGCAGTTAGGAGCATTGAGTTCAGCGAAAGCAGAGTATATGGCAGCCAGTCTAGCTAGTTCTGAGGCCATCTGGCTTCGCAAGATGTTGTTTAGCTTATTTGGTCAGTCGTTGAGACCTTCAGTGATTTACTATGATAATCAGAGTTGCATTAAACTCACAGAGAATCCAGTATTTCATGACAGGTCAAAGCATATCGGGATCAAATATCATTTCATCAGAGACTATGTTCAGAAGGGAGCTGTGAAGCTTGAGTATATTCCCACTGATGAGCAGGTTGCGGATATTCTTACCAAAGCCTTACCACGGGGCAAGCATGTCTACTTCAGAGACAAGATGGGTGTGGTGAGGAACACCTTCCTCGGTAAGAGGGAGTGTTGAAATTTGGTTACCGGAGGACAGGTGGTTCCCTAAGGCTTTGATCTTTGGCCTAGGGAAAAGTGTCCAAAGAATTTAATTTTTTTCCTAAAGTGACTTTATAATTTTTATAAAGTCAAATCTAATTTAAAAGTGACTTTATGTGATAAAGTTACTAAAGTCTAATTTTAAAGTGACTTTAATAAAGTCAATGTAAAATTAGAAAGGAAAAGTGACTTTGCAAATAAATGACTAAGTGGGTCTTTATTAAAGTGGGGTGAATTAGAAAATAGAAAGTGAGATTTAAATGAGCATTTAATCTCAGCCCTAGATCTCAATCTATTTCAGCCATTGGATTTAGGGATTCCCCAAAAGTCACTTAGGGTTAGGTTAAAGGAGGAAAAGGAGCAAAAGGTCATTCATTCTTTCATGAGCAGATTGAGAGAAGGAGAGCAAGAGAGCAAGGGAGATTTACGGGCGATGAGGAGAGCGTGACTTAACACATTCCAAGGCAGCATTTCAGCAAGACCGTACAGCTGAGTTAGCACAGTGAAAGGCAGATTTTCTGGGCACGATTTTCTAGAAACGGAGGCCGTACAGTAGGTCATACAGCAGGCCATACAGCAAGTTTGGCACAGAAATCGAGGCAGCAGAAGGCTGGTTTAGTTGGCACGAATTTCGAGGTAGGCCGTACAGCAAGTGGCTATCCTCTTGCACGGAAATCGAGTTTGATTCCGTACAACAAAGTTCTGCTGTGTTTTTGGCACAAAAATCGAGATTTTGGACAGCAGCATTTATTGCTGTTTGCACAGATTTTGAGGAGGCCGTACAACTGCATTTATTGCAGATTTCTGGGCACAAAAATCGAGGAGGACATACAACATTTATTGCTGTTCTGTTTTTGCTGTTTGCACATTTTCTGAGACGGTGGTTAAGCACGGAAAATGAGATAAGTTGTAAAGTCTGTTTGCTGATTTTTTGCTGAATATTTCTCTCACTGTAAAAAGCATTTTCCAGAAATAAGAAGGAGCTTTCGAACTGGTTTTCCCCAAGAGTTGTAGGGGGTTTTTCCAAGGTCACATTGACCAAAAATCACTGTGTTTAAATGTGTTGAATGAGTACATTTGCATCTGCGATTTTTATTTATTTGCATTTTAAAGCCCATACAAAAGAAAAATTTCCAGAATTTGTGTTTTCAGCAATATTTATTTTCCAGCTTGTTGAATGTAAGGTTATGGGAAAGGGAATTTAACAAATCGGAGAAATAAGGTGAAACTGAAAACCGGGGTAGGAAAAACAAGAAATTTCTACAGTGATCGAATCGTTGTATACCTTGTTGTTGAAGAAAATGTCTCTTCATAGTCGATGCCTTCTTTTTGGGAGAAACCCCTAGCCACAAATCTCCCCTTATAATTATCGATGCTTCCATCTGCCGCATGTTTGATCTTGTAGATCCATTTAGAAGTTACCACAGATTTGTCTTCGGGGCCTTGGTATGATTTCCCAAACTCTATTCTTCATTATAGATTGATACTCCTCATTCATGGCATCCTTCCATTCCTGATCATTGACAACCTCTTCAAAAGTGGATGGTTTTGCTTCTATTAATTTTGTCATATATGCAACATACCCAAAATATCTCTTAGGTTTCTTTCTTTCTCTAAATGAGCCTTTTGCTGCCCCATGACCTTCGGCATAAAGTAGTGTAGATTTCAACCAATTTGGTCTCTTTCTTAATTCGGGGAGGACCACAGGTTGAATGGGTTCACTAGGACCCTCATCTTCATGATGAGATTCTTCTTCTTCCTTGTTAACTTCTTCTTGAAATATTCGAAGTTCTTCGTCATCATAGTCCATGGGAAGTTCCTTAGATTTCTTGAATGCGATACTCTTGTCAAATATGACATCTCGACTTACTTCTATATGGTTTCCTTCCTTTATGTAGATTCTATAGGCCTTAAAGGAATTTATATAACCAACAATGTTCCTCTCATACCTGATGGATCCAACTTCTTTCTTTTGTCCTTTGGTATATGAATATATACGAGACACCTAAAGATATGGAGATGGTCTACAATTGGTTTCTTCCCAGTGAATACTTCCTCGGAAGTCTTGTTATCTAGTGACCTGTCGGGACTTATATTTTGAATATATATTGTTGTCTTCGTAGCTTCTCCCCACATGAATTTCAGTACATCTTGATCATGTAAAAATCGCCTTTACACATTCTTCAATGGCTCGGTTCTTTTGTTCTACTACATTTTTCTCGGGATTATATGCGACTGTCAACTCCCTCTTAATCCCAGATTCCTTACAGAATGTTATAATCTCCTTGCATGCATACTCTCCTCCATTATCGGATCTTAGTATCTTGATTCTTCTTTCTATAAGATTCTCCACTTCAGCTTTGAATTCTTGAAATTTTGTAAATACTCCGTCCTTGGTTTTCATTAAGTAAACCCAAGTATTTCTTGAATGCTCAGCTATAAATGTGACATAATATAGATGACATCCAAGTGATTTAGGAGTTATAGGGCCACATATATCGGAGTGAATGAGATCCAAGATTTCTTTTGATCGTGAAGCATTGCTTCCAAATGGTCTCTTGGTATTCTTACCCAATGCACATCCCTTACATACTCCTTCATTATCTTCTTTCAGCTTAAGTATTCCATCTACTATGGAATATAGAGATGGGAGGATCTTGAAATGAAGATGACCAAATCTTCTATGCCATTGTTCACATGGGCTAATTTCAATGTGAACCAAGGCTTGAGCTAGAGGAGATATCAACCTGTAAAGTCTTCCTTCTCAAATACCAATTACTCTAGCATTCTCTATACTTGAGTCTTTACTCCATACAGCAATGTTTCCATCAATGAAAGGTATTCTATCAGCCTTATCCTCTAGACTTGAAATGGAAAGTAAGTTCTTATGCAAACCTAGAACAAATAGGGCGTTTTTGAGGTGAATGTTGCTTCCATTCTCCAGCTCTATAGAGGTTGATCCAATACCTCTCACGAGATACTTTTTGTTATCTCCAAGTTCCACTGAATAAGAATATTTTCCCTTTGATAAAGTCTTTAATTGTTTGTGATGACATGTCATGTCTCTAGATGCACCACTATCAATTACCCAAATGCTTTGGTCTTGGAATGTGTGAGTGAGTGCTAAAAAGAGACCTTCATCCTTTTCTTCGATTACTTATTTCTTTGAAGAGAACAAGAGACTCCATGCTCCCTTGATGCCTTTGAGATAGCTTGCTACCTTTGAACGCTTCTTGATGAACTTCTTCAATGTAGATGAGATCTTCATGATGCCCTTAGCCAACCCTATCTCTGATACCATGTTGAGAAGTCAATAGGGCAATGATTATGATTAATTCTCTTTACTTGATAACTGCTTGTGTTTCATTTTTACTTATTAGCTTTGTTCCTTATTATTATATGTGTGAAGCATCAAACAACTACCAAAACAAGAAGAATAATTACACAATATATAGGTTTCAAGCCAGGGCCAAAACCTCTCCTCTTGAGAGGAAAACCCTTAAATCTCTTCTCTTCCTTATAGATCCTTCAATTGATTCCATGACCTTAAGACTGAGACCAATACCCTCCAAGACCAAGACCAACCTCTTCGGATGATGTGCCAACTTCGATCTAGTCAAACGTAGTCAAATCTCTTCCAGTAGCACCTTTTCGACCGCTTGCCGCAAGATTTTCAGCCTCTTACTGCAGATCTGAAATTTTGGCCCCACTGCAACTATTGTTGCCACACGTGGGAAATTCGATCTTCATATAGAGCCCTCCTCTGACCTTCGCTTGCCTTTCCTTGACTCTTGGAGCTTGAGAGTGACCCTTGGTGACCTTCGCTTGACCTCTTTGCCTTCCTTTCTCCAAGATTGAACTTGTAGATGGATGCCTTATGTCTACTGCATAAACCCCAGTCCTCTTTAGCACGTGAGAGAGAGAATTAGCCCAAAAACAAATATCCTTCTTCCTTCTTTTTCTTTGTTGCCTTCTCCTTCATCTTCCTTCGCTAGAATGAGTGATGATGAGTGTGTGTGTGTGTGTTTCTCTCTTTTCATGGTTTTCATTCTTGGGCCAAATTAACCTAGGAGTAGTTCAATCATCACATAACATCATAGTAGGGTGCAATTTCTTTTGATCTAACTTCATGCAATCTTGTTTAGAGTCATTTCCATTTCATTAAAGGCATTCTAATTGCAATATATATTGGTTTTGATTTCATGTTATTAGCTTAGATTTCATTTTGCAAAGTAACAAACCTCCAACAATTTCCAACGACTTGTTGGTTGAAGTAGACTAATTAGGAACTCCCTCTACTATATCTTCTTATTCTAAGAATGGGGAAATCGGTAACTTCTTAGTTAGTGTTGGACCTCCTTGAAAGCAAGTTGTCTTGTGCACTTGGGATGGTACTCATATTGAAATTTAAGCTTACCCCTGTAGGATCCCCTTGTAGCTTTCCTTCATCCAACGAGGATAAGGCCTGAAGAGGATACCAACCTTAGATTAGTTTTATTTATTTTTTTCGAAATGACCTATTTGCATGTCATGCACACACCAAATAAACTTAAACCTAACTGGACATCTAATTTTAATTAAAATCAACCAAGTACACTCCATCATATTTCTAATTCAGCATTTGGTACTTGATCACTTTATAATTGCCACGTTATTTTGAAGCATATCTACTTGTGGGCATTTACATTTCAAGTTCCTTACTTTTTTCAAGTACTTTACTTCGAGCATCTACTTTTATAAGCACTCTCTTGGCACTTGTATTATTTGTCATATAATTTGCTATTTCAATATTTCATTACATTCATTGCTTATGAATGATTATGGTGCTTATGATTGTTTACTTGTGAAAGCATTTACAAACATTGAAGATTACATGTTGCAATTCATTAATTGATTGTTGAATGTATCCTGTCTAATTGCATTTAACACCTAGAACTTGATTTAGTTTCACTTAGCTTAAGTCAAGCCTTAGTCTTTTATGTCTCATAGGGTCCACCCCGCTTGCATTCACTAGGAGTTAGCCTAAATGGAAGAGTTCAGAATTGAGTGCCAACTACTCAACTCGAGACTTGCCCCCAAGGCCACACCAAGTGGGGTTAAAGATTTTCTCCACGTTAACCTATGTGTGGATTTAGGTGGCAACAATTAGCACTTGCAACAATATCCTCCATAGATATCTTTTTTTTGAAAGTTGTGTTGTGATGGGACATGTTCTGGGCACTAGCTTGGTTAAGATTGTAACTAGGTTCGGTCTTCATAAATTATATTCAACACTATATTTAAGGTACTTGTCAAAATAATAAAGAAAATAATTTATATTAGATGACTTATTAAAGCATGGGTTTCATGCTTGGTTTCATGCTTGGGTCATATTATTTTAGGTCAAAGTCCTCATTGTGGACTTCTAGGATTTATTTTGAGATTATAGATCATTACAGATTTAAATATACCCATATCGGGCTTTTGAGTCATGTAATTAGGTCTAATATTGAGTAAAAACTGAATTATGAAGCCTCCACACTAAGTCGGCCTTAATGTGATCAAGTCGGTCTCAACCCCAGAAATTCAAGCTCATCACTAGCTCATTTGGAGGACTCACTCTCACACAGAAATTCGATATCTATTGCTGCATTGGAAAAAATACGAAGTCAAGGAAGGAGCCAAAAAGTTTACAAGTTTGGACAAGTTGAAGGATTGAAGGAAAATCGAAATTTTGGCGTATCTCTCTCACTCTCTCACACGTGCTCTACATTGGAAGATTGAAGTCCCTCATTGTTTATTGTTGTTTGTTGCTCCTAGTTGCTGCATGTTGCTATTGGCAGGAGAAGAATAGGTCGAAGTCACTTTTTTTGGATGTTGATTCTTTGAGAAGTTGTACTGGGTCAAAATCGAACTCCCTAAAGCAAGAGCGAAGTCTATTCTACAAGATCGAAGTCCCAGAAGAAAGGTTAAAGGAAGTGTTGCATAGTGTTGTTGTTGTTGCAGGTCAAAAGGAGGATCAAAAAGAAGGTTGACTTGGTGTGGAGGAAGTGTGAGTCAAGGTCTTGAGTCTCAGGAAAACTATTGAAGGAAGAATTACTGACTAGGATTTCCCCTAGAGTGGGGTTTTTCCCTGGCTGCTGACCTATATCTGGTGTCCTTGATCTATGTGCTATTGCTTTGATATTTGTTTGAAGAACTAAGAAGAAGAAGATAATAAGAAACTAATAAGAACTAAGGAATATCGCAAGTAAAATATCAAGAAAAAAACATATTTCTACCTTTCTGATTTTCTAACATGGTATCAGAGCTTTTGTGAAGAAAGAAGGAAAGGGCAGTCTCAAAGAATTGATCAAGGAAGCATAAGAGGATCTTAAGAGGTATCTCTTTAGAAAAGGAGTTTCACTATCTTCAAGAAAGATGTCTAACACTAACAAGGGAGAGAACAAGCTTGAAGGTGTTGGAAATACTGAGAGGGGCGGTGAATCAATATTTCTTTTCAATTGTTAATTTTACCAGTTAGATCACTTATATTTTGTAATATTCCTTTTTTTGGTGTCACCTACGACAGTGTTAGGTTGGACTTCAAGAGTTAAGAGCAGACAGGTCACAGGTACAGATTGGTGCTATCAACGGGCTCAGGGGCTTTTCGGAGGATTTTTTAGGAGTTTCCATGGTGTCCGGTGGCATTCGCTTGATATATTCCATCATCTAAGAAGTTTGGCTTTCGTTCTGGTTTATTCCGACAAATTTCGGAAATTTGAGTTATTTGTGGGCTTAACACAGATGATTACACACAAGGTGGCATTCCAGGAGGAATACATGATGGAACACCTTAGTGTAATATCTTATTGGAACCGGGACGAGGATACCTACATGATGGGACTGGTGGGCATGAATTTCAGTGACCAGAGGAGACATGGTAGCCGATTTACTCTTTTCTGCATTAAAAAGGAATATTTTATTAAGAGGGAAAAGTGCACTATGAATAAAATAATAATAAAATAATGCTCTAGAAGGCTTCAAGAGATCTATAAAAGAAAGGGAGGAGGCCATCGAGGGATATATTTGGATCATATCATTTTCTTGTATGAGAGGTTTGAGACGTGGTTCTCTACTTCAACCGTAGCCCCAGGACGGAAACCCTCGGGTGATTTGTGAGTGTTGGACGAAACCCCAACTCTCTTTGAGGAGACTTCATTCAGAAGTTTTGCAGAGCTTCAGGGATATTGGAGTGAGGGTCATTCAGATATTCAACGGGTGCTTCAGTGGATTCAGTGGTAGCTGTTGCCGGAGGGAGAGTGCAGCAGTTCAGTTTTGGAGGTCATCGCCATGTAGCAGTGTAGCAGATTGTATTGTTGGCCAATTTTCCATCTTAGCTCTTTTTGGGTCAGATCTATATGTAAACCTCATTATTATTTATAATAAAATAAGAGATTCTTCCTATTCTATGTGGTATTGGATTGCAATATTTTATGTGTTTATTTTTACATGGCAATCACCTATTGAGTAAATGTTGATTTTATGGCATAATGTGGAGTTTAGTTATTTTTCTGCATTTTTAATTAAAATATCCCATCCGGGATATTACAATGGTATCAGAGCGTTGGTCTTAGCTCAGCTTGCAGAATTTTAGCTGTGAGAGTTTCAATTCCAATTGTAGACTGTTTGGGGGTTTTTTTGAGGTGCCAAAGGAAAATAATTTCTAGATTGAATTATTTATTTGTCAGAGAAATCTATCTGGGGTGTTAGCTACTCTACAAAATATCGATACTAGACAAATTTTATTTGGATTTGTCGTCTGCTTAATAAGCGTTCAACCATTTGTACATGCCAAAGCGTCCATATGAATTCTAATTCGGGAGCTGTATTTTTCATTATCATGCCAATGTAATTGAGGGACGCATGTGATGACATAATTTTTTCATAGAAATAAATTTTGTGGCTATTCTCCCAACGTAAAGGGGTCGGTATACTCTTTCCTCTATGTTGATGTCTTTCCTCCACGTTGGTAGATCAAATCAGCAAGGTTTAAAGACCAAATTTTCTGATATTACGTGCACCAAATTGCCTGTGGGCGCTGCCAAACTATATCATTACATTTGAGCAGGACTATTTTGCAACGGTCGTAGAATTATTAAAGGGCCTACAGTTAAAGATCATTTTATAAAGGGTGGTCAAATTAATTTATCAAAGAAGCTGTAAGTTGTTTTTGGGAAGCCGCATTTTAATTGAAGAATTTTGGGCCAATTTAATTTGAGCCAAGTTTCCCCTTGCTTTAATTACAAGTCGTCCATCTACCCAACACTTGTGATTATCATGAGAAACAAATTCGTAGGAGCTGCTTTCGAAGCCACCAGACTATAGTTGATATTTCTATCGGTGTGCCCAAGATCTGACGCGATTGGACCTGGGCATTCTCATCGTTGTCGAATACACACTCTGAAGGATAAATTATTCCAGTAATTCAACAGTGCTTGGAAGCCGAATTTTTCTAAAGCTAAGGTGACGAGTTTGTTGGGGCCAGCAGATTTCCTTGTGAAAGCGATTGGCTAAAATTCAAATTTGCTGGAGGAGCTGCGTAGTCTACGCATTTGGTGAAGGATGAGAGCCTTAACTCTATTGGCTATGTGTGGTTGGAGAAAGGCAGGCATTCCGAGTCTCACTAGCCGAACGAAATTAGTGGGAGAAGAGCGTCAAGGTTGCTGGTGTTTGGGGTACGAGTTTCCCTTTCTCTGTTGTATACATTTCCAGCTCACAGGACTCAGACCATTCTGCTGAAGGAGAACCACTGCACTCATAAACCCCCTGGCTGAAATTAATTGCAGAAAAAAAAAAGGAGAGAAGATAAACAACATTCAGTTTTATTGTTGGTTGAGTACCAAAATCGGGGAAACATGTGACCATATCTGAGGGCCAAGACCTTCATATGTCAGCTATTTTATTAGCTAGTTGTTACTTGAGATTGAGCGAAGTGCCCTTGCTGAAGGTCAAGGACACTATAGCGTACTGACAAAATTAAGACTGCTATTGAATGATGCCCATTGTCTTATTCCAGAATTCCTATCCAATGTTACATAGAGCTCGGCTAATCATTGGGCCAGAAACTTCCAGCTGATTATTGGTGAAGACAAAGAACAATTGAGGCTAAGGATCCATTTGTAGGGACAGGTTCCACTCTTAAATTGAGGGAGAAGCATATGCAAACTTTGTTCTCTATGTGTATCTCTTCACTTCCAGAACAGTCAAAATTCGAGCTTGACGTGCTGATATGAATGGACAAAACTAAGGTCATCCTTCTGGAGCGTAATAATCGGGAGACGAGCTTATTTGTTGTTGCTCGTACACACTCTCTAGTTGATGGGTTCTCCATAGACTACATAACCAGGTTCCATTCTATACATTTCTTAATATCATTGAGACAGGTTGCTATGTCTTGTCTATGAAGTTTTGTCCATTGCTATAAAAATTTTACGAGCTTAAAATATAGATATCAGTTACTGGTTAGAGTTGAATACCTCCTGTACATGTCACTGTGTGTTGGCGATTAGCACCAATAAATATTTCACCTACAGCAATATGTATTTGAGCTGTTTGACAAAAAAAAAACTACATCTACCCCACTATAAAAACCTAGAAAAACAGTGACCATATCAGTGGTTGAACCATGGAGGAATTCCTAAACAGCTTGAGAAGAATAAAAGTTGGTTCCTTGAACCACCATGCATCAGAAGACTAAAAAACAAAACCAAACAACAGACCCTTTTCAAGAGGAATTAATGCCATCCTTCAAAAAGGACAGCCAAAAGATTTGCAGGAAGAATTGGGGATTGGTCACAGAATTTTTGCACTTGGGACAGATTTGAAACACATGAAGATGTCATGGAGAGTTTTGTCCAAACTCAATGAGCTTAATGAACTTCTGTCCAAAATGAGTCAAGAAGAAGGGAAGAAACTGATTTGGGCTCTAAAAACAACTATGTTTGCTCTTATACAGCCCAAATTCTTGGAGGAACCTTGTGAAGGGGTCACACTTCCAGTTGCAGCTTGTCTCAGTAACATCATGAAGTTGACCGCACCTATAGCTGCATACAATGATGATGTTATGAGGAGGATTATGAGATTGATAGTAGAGACTTTTTAGGATTTGGACAATAGTGCAGGCTTTCCCTTCGGGAAGAAGCTTGAGATTTTATGGAGTATGGCCACATTCGAGACATATGTCATCATGTTTGACCTTGAGTGTGATGACTTGATTCTGCAGATGTTCCAATGCTTCTTCAGCATTAGGAGACATCATTCTGACGCCGTCATAGCATATATGCAGTCCATCCTGTCATCATGTATGAGATTGTGAGACCCTTGGCCGAGAGTTGCAGACCAGGTTGTTGAGCATTTGAAGGAGAGAGCAGTTGGTCTCAGCTACTGCTTATGAGTTAGCCCAAGGGTTGGTTGAGCAAAATATTGGGCTATTCAGGAGACAGTTGACCAAGGAGGAGCTGCTCCATTTTGGTGGATTTGGCAGCGGAAATGAGCTGAGAAGGAAGGGACTTTGCTTCATCTACAAAGGACCTTAGGGGCCTGATCACTCATGCTTGAGTGATGTAGATGATGCAGTAGAGGTAGAGCAGGTAGACGTTCCTTCGGTATGCCAAGGTGAGGACCTTTCTTCAGATGAGTCCATGGGATCAGTTGAGGACGCTTCTGGAGAGCGAGAGCAGACACAGAGATGATGACAGTAGACCGGAGCCTGTTCCAGTGTGCAGGGAGAGCAGTCAGGGGACTCTACGGGAGATACTCTGGGTGATGAGTCACTTGTGATGATTCAGCTAGAGCAGCAGATGATGGAGCCTGAGTCAGCAGAGGAGGGTACTATGCACATCGTGCATGATAGTCCCTTGGGGGAGAGCCAGATAGAGGCTCACATTGAGTCTATGATGGATATGCAGCTAACCGTGGGGTCAGCCATTGAGGAGGAGGAGTCGGATGCACATACGTCGAGTATGGTGACAGCGGTTGCAGATCCATATCCTCTGGAGATGGTGAAGGTTGATGGGATAGTTCTGCAGGGGGCTAGTAGACAGCAGGAGCATGACATTCCTGATCAGGAGTGGGAGGAGCTGTTAGAGATGGTGGAGCACCCATTTTTGGACAGACACATTGGTGAGGTGCAGATCGATGCACATGCAGTCAACAAAGCTGCAGTGCTTTCAGGGAGTAGCACTCTCCAGGAGTACATCAATGGGGCTTGCAGTATATCTTGCCCATTTTGGCCCATTACAGAGAGAGGGGCTTTCTTTTGCAGGGAGATTTCATTGGCAAATAGGACAGAGCAGCGTGAGTTGATTACGGCTTGGCGACAACACTCCAGGTGTGTTCCGTATGTAGTCGTCACTATACTTGATTCTTCTTTCAGGATGGATTGGTGGGAGATCATGAATTGGTACCCTCTTGATGGTACGATCTTCTTCGTAGGGAGCACAGCGGAGCAGGGGCTCTTAGACATGATAGGTGATACAGATTCCCGTTGGCAGTGGGGTACAGATCGACATTTCCTCAGCATTCCATCCCGATTTCAGGAGATCAAGATCAGCATTGGATTTAGTCAGGGGTTGGATTGGAAAGAGGTGATGAGTTGGTACACAGTTGGTTGGGCAGCTTACACAGTCATAGATACAGCACAGCAGGAGCTAGGGAGCATTGATGCTTGTTGGCGGACTTCACTTCATAGGGCATCATCTATAGCCAGAGGCAGTGTGCAGTCCGAGCCATTGGACTTGGGCGATGATTGGCCATGGTGGCATTGGGGTCTGGGAGGATTGTTTGTTGACAGATACAGGGAGAGATCAGTTTGGGATCCCGATATTGAGGGGTCTATTCTGAGTGGCTTGACACAGGTGCATAGCTGCACCCAGGGGTTTGTATGGGATCCAGGCATTGGGTCTCAGTTACATCGGGCCAACAGGGTGGCCCACATATTTGGATTGCTTGAGGGCAAGCAATCTTGGGGCGGAAGGTTTGTAATATTCCTTTTTTTGGTGTCACCTACGACAGGGTTAGGTTGGACTTCCAAAGTTAGGAGCAGACAGGTCACAGGTACAGATTGGTGCTATCAGCAGGCTCAGGGGCTTTTCGAAGGAGTTTTGAGGAGTTTCCATGGTGTCCGGTGGCATTCGCTTGATATATTCCATCATCCGAGCAGTTTGGCTTTCATTCCGGTGCATTCCGACAACTTTCGAAAATTTGAGTTATTTGTGGGCTTAACTCAGATGATTACGCTCAAGGTGGCATTCCAGGAGGAATACATGATAAAACACCTTAGTGTAATATCTCATTGGAACCGGGACGAAGATACCTACATGATAGGATGGGTGGGCATGAGTTTTAGTGACCAGAGGAGACATGGTAGCTGATTTACTCTTTTCTGCATTAAAAAGGAATATTTTAATAAGAGGGAAAAGTGCACCATGGATAAAATAATAATAAAATAATGCTCTAGAAGGCTCCAAGGGATCTATAAAACAAAGGGAGGAGGCCATCGAGGGATATTTTTGGATCATATCATTTTCTTATATGAGAGGTTTGAGACGTGGTTCTCTACTTCAGCCGTAGCCCCAGGACGGAAACCCTCGGGTGATTTGTGAGTGTTGGACGAAAACCCAACTCTCTTTGAGGAGACTTCATTCAGGAGTTTCGCAGAGCTTCAGGGATATTGGAGTGAGGATCATTCAGATCTTCAACTGGTGCTTCAGTGGATTCAATGGTAGCTGTTGCCGGAGGGAGAGTGCAGCAGTTTAGTTTTGGAGGCCATCCTCGTGTAGCAGTGCAGCAGATTGTGTTGTTGGCTAGTTTTCCATCTTAGCTCTTTTTGGGTCAAATCTATATGTAACCCTCATTATTATTTATAATAAAAGCTAAGATTCTTCCTATTCTATGTGGTATTGGATTGCAATATTTTATGTGTTTAATTTTACATGGCAATCTCCTGTTGAGTAAATGTTGATTTTATGGCATAATGTGGAGTTTAGTTATTTTTCTGCATTTCAAATTAAAATATCCCATCTGGGATATTACATATTTAGAACACAAAATGAACAATACGAATAAATACTTTTAATAATCTCTTCTTTATAATAAATCCAATACAATAGTGTAGGGTTCCAACCCTAGTTGAAGACACCAATCTTCAATCCTTCCAAGCACTAACTTGTACTTTTCCAATCACCGACTTGGACTTCACGAGGCTCCAACCTCTAGGGCTCCAACTCTATCTTCCTAAGGCACAAACCTTGACGCTCTGAGGCACCAACCTCTAGGGCTCCAACCCTATCTATGGTACAAGCTCCAACCCGGTTTCTTAAGGACTCCAATCCTCTAGGGCTCCAACCCTATCTTCCGAGGGACCAACCTTGTCTCTATGAGACTCCAACCTCTTGGGCTCCAACCCTCAACTTCACTTCATCAAAATATGTTTGGTTATTCTGCATGGCTCCCTATGTCTTCTTCAACGAGCCCTGTCAATCTTCAGCAATGTCTTCATTGTCGTCTCCATGTTACGTCATCAATGACAACCTTGATTTTTTCACATGAAGGTGTCTATCATTTCACTCATGATATCCAATTAGAGATATCTACGGTCACCTCATGATGGCTAATGCATCATGGTCTCCCAAACAACTCCAAGACCTTCAATAAGTTGTCCAAGTTCTGCACTTATTCTTTAATAACAACTTCAAGGTTTGACCCCAAATAGGCAGCTTCAAGGTCTTCTTTTACAAGGTGTCTTTAATAGTGATTCTAGATGACTCTCCAAACAGTCCTTATATCCCACTGTCGAAAGCAAACAAGGTAACTTGGTCCTCAACTTTGAAACCTCAAGAGATATCACACTGGTTTTCCAAAAAGAATTGCCTAGGTCTTCAATTTGCAGAGTAGTCACCAAAAATGCCTCACATTCTATCCGCAAATTTTCTCAGGTCGGTCTATAGGTCTATATGTGAGTGACAGACACAAAATTGTTCTTGAGATATATCACTAGACTGCAATCCTTCTTCAGATCCAATCCAACAATTTGAGCTCCTTGTCTTCTCCTTAGGTCTGAGTTCCACAGTACATCACAGATCTGAGATTTTCCAGTTGACTTGAGGTCACTAAGGTAGGGTCTGAGCTTGTGTACAAGTCTGAACTTTATGCCAATCCGATGTAGAATACAAGACTGTAATTCTGAAGTTTTCTTTCCATTCCGAGCCTTCCAACAAATGATTAGACCGAGCCGTCAAGGAGTTACCTGAATTCGTGTTTACAAGCTTATTGTTTGTTGTTCCAAGCTTCTTAACAAACAGGTCCAAGCCTCTAAGACTGTTCCTTCAACGATATGCTTACCACACTTATTACTGGTCTAGCTGTGATGACACAGGTAGCTGTCTGAGTTTGTGACACAGCTAGCTTACCACAACTCCAAGGTCACTATAGACTATAACTGTTGAGATTTTGTGTATTTGGGGTAGCATCAGTTGTGCTCTAGGTCCCAAACTGTGAGGAGGGACTAGAGTACACTTGATCTACAAGGCCCAGAAATGGATTTGAAAATTTTCATTTGGTTTAGGAGATATTAAATTAATTAGTTATTTTAATGTATTTCCTAAGTTAAAACTTAGGGAACTTAAATAATTAAAGTGAATTTAATTAAACATGTGATGAAATTGTCTTAAGTCACATGGATCAAGCTTTCTTTTAATCTTAGCCATTGATTAAATATTTAATCTTGGCCGTTGGTTTCCTATCGAGAAAAGTATAAAGGAAAGGCTTGGGGTCATTTGTAACGACACACAGAGGCAGAGCACTGAAGCTAAGCTGAGATTCTAGGGCGGGTTTGCTAAGATTCTCAGAAGTGTTTCAGCTACAGAGAGGGGAATTTAGACCAAGGGGATGATCTGATCCCAGGGTCTAGAATCAGCAAGAGGCAGAGATTAGCTCAGAGAGGTAGCGCAAAGAAGCAGGAGGGCAGCAACTTGTGCTACGCAGGTGTTGCACAGTCCCTCAAGGACAGCGTAATTGCTGCAGGAAACCCTCAAGGGTTACGCAAAGACCCTAAGGGGCAGTGTAAGGCCTGCATCACCCAATCTGGGGTAATGCAGACCTTTCCGGAGCAGCGTTGAGGGTCAGAGGAGCTTCAGAGGTTGACGCAAAGGCTTCAGGGGCAACACTGGGGTTTCTAGGCCTTAATTTTGGCTAGGTTCTGTAAATCCCGTTAGACGGTGTGGATCAGTGATTATTTTGGCCCTAGATCAGCCAGTGAGCTGTAAATCTATTATTTCTCTGTTGGGTTTTCCAGTTCTGCAACCTAGGCTTGTTGTATTCAGAAAATTCTTAATAATAAAACCCTCCAGCAGCCAGAGACCGGGTTTCCCACATTGGGTTTTTCCGGGGACTATTTGTCCAGAACTAACTGTCACTTTGTCTATATGTGTATGAACTTGTTCGAGATCTGAATTGGTGATCTGTTATGTGTTTTGATTCGATTTTAACTTGAATTTATTCAGTTAATAACTTGTCTAAGTAGGAGGAGCATAACCAGATTAATAGTAAATAATTTATGCATAAAGTGTAAATATTCAAAAATTTCCACATGGTATTAGTGCAATTGCAAATCTAGAAGGGTCACCAGCAAGAGACTGAAGGTTCTAGCTGCAGGAAGGAACTGGAAAAGCAACAGAACGCAGATCTAAAGCGACAACGCAATTTTCAGAGGTAGATTCACACAGAGGGAAGGGTGACGCATTCTAACGTTGTCTCCTAGCAAGCCCACGCAATTACTGCATAGAGGCAGCTCAGAAACAACGTTGGATTGGTTTGAAGCCAGCCAGTGTGATGCAAATCTGAATCTGTCAGATCCAAAAAAGGCTGAAGATTAGCTACAGAAATTGAGAAGGTGTTGGTGGGGTTAAATTTCTGAAGTTTTCAGATTTTTAGCCTAAGCACAAGTGACAAATAGCGGGAGGAGATCAACTTCTCAGAGAGTTTCTAGCCAAAACAAACTTGCAGTTTGATCAGAGGATCAAAGAGAGCGAATAAGTGTTGATTTGGCAGATTTCCAAGGAGGGAAATCATTTGTCAGAGGGAGTAGAAGGTGCTTGTTTCACCAAGGGCCTTAGATCCATTTCTCTAGCAAAGAGAAAAGGAAGTTCCGACACATTCTGAGCAGATGGCTCCTCATGGACTGTGTGATCAGGACAGGCTGGATGGCCTCTCAAACTTTTCAATTTGGAAGGCAAGGATCTTGATAGTCCTTGAGGCATACAATCTTAGAGACCATGCAGAGCAAACTCTGGCCACATCGATAGATCTGGATCTCCTTCGAAAGTATAAGGAGGCTGCGGGGACATGCCAAGCAGGTGATTATGGATGGAATCAAGAACCATATTGTACCACACACAACTAAGAAGAAGACGGCTAATGAGATGTGGAAGGCCTTGATATACCTATATGAGGGAAAATCTGTCCAAAGGAAGATGCTATTGGAGACACAGATGAGGTCATTCATGATGGCCAAGAGAGAAGACATGGAGCATTTCCTCTTCAGACTGCAGTCGTTCAGAGATCAGTTGACAACAACTGGTGCCAAGGTAGAAGATGATGTAATGGTTAGGACTGCCCTCAATGCAGTCAAAGATGAGTGGGAAATCTTTGTCCAAAATATCTTGGGCATAACAGACCTCCCAAATTGGGACAACTTGTGGTCAGTTCTGCGTCAAGAAGAACTCCGCAAATTCACCAAAAAGAAGTATAGCTCTGGATCTGGAAGATGAGGAAGATGTCGCCTTAGCATCGAAGAAGAAGGATCTCTCAAAGATCAAGTGCTTCCAGTGTGGTGAAATGGGACATTTTGCCAGCAATTGTCCTCAGAAGAAAAAGGACAAGGAAGCATTTTCTTCCAAAGTTGTTGTGGCAAATGATGGGTCGGAAGATGGGACAGCCATGAATGATCATGAACCACGGAGGTGGGGTGACATGGATATGTAAAGGAGCTACATAGAAGTAAGGCGATATCCTTGAGAAGCTTATCTCTTGCATCACATGCGAGCTATGATAACCTTAAGACAGTAGCGGGACAAGTGGAGCAGTAGTTGCATAGATCACAGATGAAGCAAAGGCAGATCGGAAGGCTGGAAGGAGCAGCTCAGAGCAGAGCAGCAGCAACAGTGCAGAGGCTGATGTGACTATAGCGGCGCAGAGCAGAGCTGCAGCAGCGCAGAAGGCTTCAGGGGCACAACGCAGTTGAGCAGCAGCGTGAGATATTTCAGCACAAGGGGCTGATGTGACTTCAGTAGTGCAGAGGGTGTCTGCTTACGCAGTGCAGAGCTATAGCTGTGCATCATCCTTCAGATGCCAACACAGATCTGAAGCCTATGGAGCTTCAATGATGTGGATGCAACCCATCTAACGTGTCTGTCAAAGATTGGGCAGGAGATTCAGTTGTTTCTCTCAATGACTGAAGTTGCAGTGCAACAGATCAACGGTGGTAGTGCTATGAGCAGCATAGATGCAACAAATTAAGAGGGAGTTGCAGTACAGATGTTGCAGTGGCAGTGGCAGAGTCATGGGCAACAGTACAAAATGGCAGCAACGGTGCAAAGTTGAGTGGAAGCAGGCCAAGCAACAGCAACACAGAACTAGTGCCCAAAATCATGTAATGCATAGTGTGATGTATTGCTAGAGCACACCCTTGATGCTAAGAGGGAGTGTTGAGATTTTGTGTATTTGGGGTAGCATCAGTTGTGCTCTAGGTCCCAAATTTTGAGGAGGGACTAGAATACACTTGATCTACAAGACCCAGAAATGGATTTGAGAAATTTCATTTGGTTTAGGAGATATTAAATTAATTTATTATTTTAATGTATTCCCTAAGTTAAAACTTAGGGAACTTAAATAATTAAAGTGAATTTAATTAAACATGTGATGAAATTGTCTTAAGTCACACGGATCAAGATTTCTTTTAATCTTAGCCATTGATTAAAGATTTAATCTTGGTCTTTAGTTTCCCAGCGAGAAAAGTAAAGTATAAAGGAAAGGCTTGTGGTCATTTGTAAAGACACAGAGAGGCAGAGCACTGAAGCTAAGTTGAGATTCTAGGGCGGGTTTGCTAAGATTCTTAGAAGTGTTTTAGCTTCAGAGAGGGGAATTTAGACCAAGGGGATGATGTAATCCCAGGGTCTAGAATCAGCAAGAGGCAGAGATCAACTCAGAGAGGCAGCGTAGAGAAGCAGGAGGGCAGCAACTTATGCTACACAGGTGTTGCGCAATCCCTCAAGGATAGCATAATTGCTGCAGGAAACCCTCAAGGGTTACGCAGAGACTCTAAGGGGCAGCGTAAGGCCTGCATCACCCATTTTGGGGTAACGCAAACCTTTTCGGAGCAGCTTTGATGGTCAGAGGAGCTTCAAAGGTTGACGCAGAGGCTTCAGGGGCAGCGCTAGGGTTTCTAGGCCCTAATTTTGGCTGAGTTCTGTAAATCCCATTTGAGGGTGTTGATCAGTCATTATTTTGGCCCTAGATCAGACAGTGAGCTGTAGATCTATTATTTCTCTGTCGGGTTTTCCAGATCTGGAACCCAGGCTTGTTGTATTCAGAAAATTATTAATAATAAAACCCTCTAGTAGCCAGAGACCGGTTTTCCCGCATTAGGTTTTTCCAGGGACTATTTGTCCAGAAATAATTGTCACTTTGTCTATGTGTGCATGAACTTGTTCTAGATCTGAATTTGTGGAGATCTGTTATGTGTTTTGCTTCGATTTTAACTTGAATTTATTCAGTTAGTAACTTGTCTAAGTAGGAGGAGCATAACCAGATTAACAGTAAATAATTTTTGCATAAAGTGTAAAGATTTAGAAATTTCCACAATAACTTCAATCTTCTCTGTCCTCCACTGGTTTAACCCTTAACCCTTTCACAAATCCGAGATTTTCCACAAAAGTATGAGCTACCACAGGTCTGTAGTATACTCAATAAAATAATTCAAAAAACAGAATTATCCCAACACATATCTCTTCAATCTTGACCAAACTTGATGCCTAGAAATGAAGGTTTGACGTTGTATTTATAGGATTTTGGCTTTAATATGATGGGAGAGGACTTTCTGGAGTGAACCCGACATGCATGACCGAGTGTAGGTCTGCTAGGACACAAAATAGGGTTTGTGAACCTAAAAATTCGATTTCTCTTAGATTATTTGGAGTTAGGAGGCGCATAATAGCTCATTAGAAAGAGGAAAGAGTCCTCTTCAAGATGGTGAAGGAGCCAGTATGATAGAATGCCTCCAAGGTAACAATTTTTTTTTCTTTGTGACTGTTCTGAATTTTTAGTGCCAAAAGTGAATAGGATAGCATGACTTCTTCATTGCTTGGCTTCTCCTTTTTTTGTCTTCTCCATTGTTTGGCTTATCAATCATAGGATCATAGTGTCATCAGGTAGGACATCCATGCCATCATGATAGTATCCAACATACATATCATCATGAAGGTATAGCATCATGTATTCAATAATAGTGCAATAATATGTCACAGTGCAACATCATTAGGAAAGTTTCAAGGCAGTCTTCCAACCATCAAATGAGATCTTCCACATCATCATCTAGTTTTCCAACCTTCATCAAGTGTATAACACATCATATGTCATTTTGAAGTATCATCCAAGTGTATGACATCATCATATGTCATTATGAAGTATCATCCAAGTGTATGACATCATCATATGACATCAAGGGTTAAGGTCTAGATCATCAAGTGCATGCAACATTAGATCAAGTACTTCTTAGGGCTTCCTTCATTAGTGATTTTACTTCTTCGTGACTTGACATCTTCATTGATGGTATCCTAGTCAACCAAGAGTCATGGCATCATCATCTGGAACTAGGCATCTCAAGAATATTGACATCTCAGTCAATGCCATATTGACATCAATGACAACCTTGATTAACAATCTCCCCCTTTGTCGTTGGTGGCAATATTCTTGCCCTTCCAATATTCTCTCCCCTTTTGACATCAATGGTAAACGGGGTGACCAAATATTCCCCCTGTCAAGCTGCTTCTTTTCTTCATCAATAGTAGTCCTTCATAGGTATGTTATTCCCCCTATCATGGTGCTCTTTCTTTTGGCAATATGGTCCATGATAGATGTGTTTGTATTTCTTCATGTGATAAACCAACTCCCCCTGCCTGCGTAACCTCCTCTAGGTTCAAGAAATATTGTTGCCTTGTGATCAGGTGGAAGAAGTCAATATTGGAATTATGTTATTCACTGGAGCTGCTCCTGAGAGATGATCTATCAAAGGATGAATGTTCAGGGGTGACTCATCAAAGATTTAACAGGGCCTATTCACGGATAACTTCTGCAAGAAAGCTCAAGAATCACAAAACTCCCCCTAACTGTATGCATGGTCTCCTTTTAGGCAGAGTCTCGTCATCAAATACCCTGGAATATCAAGGATGACTTTATCAAGTCAACAACATGTGTTGTTTGCGAGAGTGTTCAAGGGACTTTCGTATTCAACTTACTTCCTTCTCCATGCTTGGGTAACTTTCTTCTCTGGTTTGGTTGTCATGGTTTTATCTTGTGTAGGAACCCAAGTCAAGTCACAGTCACGTGCCATATGTCCAATGTTATGGCAATTGAAGCACTTTATCTTGTTCATGAATAATAAATCATGACTTCTTCTTGCAAAATTTCTTCTAGGAGATTGACAGGGACCATTGTAATTGTCTTTGTGATATGCCCTACAATATTTTGCCATGTGCCCAAAGTTTGTACAAGAATAGCAATAACCAAGAAATATACTTTGGTACTTAGGAGATGAAGATTTCCTTGATGTATTTCTGAAGTCTTTTTGCCTTGGGATTCTTTGATGATATCCATTTCCTTTTGTATTCTTGACATCATCTGCAAGTCTCCTTGGAGTAGGATTTCTTTCATTGTTGTCTTGACACTTCTCCTTGGCTCTGCTGGAACTGGGAGCATCAACATTTCTTCCTGGCTTCCTCACATCCTTTTTTTTTATCCATTATCATTCTTGCTTGAGGATTCACCTACGTAGCCAAGCCCTGATTTATCAAGGGGAGACCTTTGATGACTTAGGATGTCATCTAGGGTTTGAGAACTTTTCAAGTTCTTATTCAACAAGTCAACCTCATTTTTAAGAAAGACAATTTCTCCTTTCAACTTTTCACAATCTTCATCTTTCGTAACTAGTTACTTCTTCATTTCTTCCATCATCCTTATTGCTTCGCGTGGTTCGATTTTAAGGGAGATGATAATTGATTTCATTATGAAGATTTCTTCATTCTCCTTTGCTAGACTGTTCTCCATTTCTTCTTTTATTCTTGTAGCTTCACATGTTTTGGCCTTGAGAAGATTGATGTCTGATTTTAGTTTGAAGATTTCTTCATCCTTTTCTTCTAGTTGGCATATCATGGTGTTTCTCTCTTTTTCTGCTTCATCAACTTGTCCTTCTATGAATTCGAAAGTTTCCATCACGTTCTCGGCTCCTTGCGCTTGTTTCCTTGCTTCTTCTAGTTGAGATCTAAGAGAGGAGACTTCTTCCTTGTATTGACCAATCTCTGCTTCAAGATTGTTCAAGATCTTAAGTCTTTGTTCAAGGTGGCTTGACAAAGTTTCTTCCCTTTTCTTTGCCTTATCCAAATGATTTTTCATAGATATGACTTCTTCATGATGCTTTCTTTTGTTTTGATGAAATTCCTCTTTAAGTTTGGCGAGCTTCTCATTTCTTTCTTGTACTTGAAGCTTGAAAAGGTCAACTTCCTTCCTTGTCTTGTCTTGGTCACCATGTTATGCTTTCTTCTTAAGTTCCTCATTTTCCTTTTTCAAATTATTAATCTCTTCCATGGATTCTATAAGCTCAGTCAGGAGATCTTCTTCAAAGTCTTCTTTGCTTTCTTCTTCTTCTAGGTCTTCTTTGGCCTTGATGCCATCACTCTTATTTTCAACTTCCATGATGGATTTTGGATTTCCTACTTGCTTTCCTTCATTTCTTTCTTGTACTTGAAGCTTGAAAAGGTCAACTTCCTTCCTTGTCTTGTCTTGGTCACCATGTTATGCTTTCTTCTTAAGTTCCTCATTTTCCTTTTTCAAATTATTAATCTCTTCCATGGCTTCTATAAGCTCAGACAGGAGATCTTCTTCAAAGTCTTCTTTGCTTTCTTCTTCTTCTAGGTCTTCTTTGGCCTTGATGCCATCACTCTTATTTTCAACTTCCATGATGGATTTTGGATTTCCTACTTGCTTTCCTTCATCTTCTTGACTAGAAGTCATGGTCAATGCTCCTTTTGAGTGAAGATCATGAAGTTTGTCCCATATGCCTTCTGATGACAAACATTTTTCCAAATTGGCCTTCATAGAATCAGGGAGCCCATTCAAGATTGCTTTCATTGCTCTTGTGTTATACTCCTTGGATTCTCCTTCATCATGCTATCAGTAATCACCAATATCTAGACTTCAATGTGTTGAGTCTTCAAGAAATTCCTCATTCTTGTCTCCCATATATCAAAGTTTCCATTGAACAATGGAGCCTTCACAAATTGATTGACTTCAATTTCGATGGTTGAGGAACACACATCTTTAAGAAGATTGGAGACTTTCATCCTTGGCTTTTCCATTTGTGTTCTAAGGATCAACCTTCAAGTTGTTAGGCTTTGAATGAAGGTACTGGCTCTGATACCAATTGTTGGGAATACTGAGAGGGGGCAAGGGGGTGTGAATCAATATTTCTTTTCAATTGTAATTTTTACTAGTTAGATCACTTATATTTAGAACACAAAATGAACAATAAGAATAAATACTTTTATTAATCTCTTCTTTACAATAAATCCTATACAATAGTGTAGGGCTCCAACCCTAGATGAAGACACCAATATTCAATCCTTCCAAGCACCAACCTGTACTTTACCAAGCACCAACTTGGACTTCACAAGGCTTCGACATCTAGGGCTCCAACCCTATCTTCCCAAGGCACCAACCTTGTCTCTTTGAGGCACCAACCTCCAGGGCTTCAACCTGATTTCTTGAGGACTCCAATCCTCTAGGGCTCCAACTCTATCTTCCAAGGCACCAAGCTTGTCTCTATGAGGCTCCAACCTCTTGGGCTCCAACCCTCAACTTCACTTCGTAAAAATATGTTTGGTTATTCTTCACGGCTCCCAATGCCTTCTTCAACGAGCCCTATCAATCTTCAGAAATGTCTTCACTGTAGTCTCCATGTTACGTCATCAATGACAACCTTGATTTTTTCACATGAAGTTGTCTCCACTGGCCTTCAGGATATCCAATCAGAGATCTCTAAGGTCACCTCATGATGGCTAATGCATCATGGTCTCCCAAACAGCTCCAAGACATTCAATAAGTTATCCAAGTTCTGCACTTATTCTTCAATAACAACTTCAAGGTTTGACTCCAAATAGGCAGCTTCAAGGTCTTCTTTTACAATGTGTCTTTAATAGTGCTTCTAGATGACTCTCCAAACAATCCTTACAGCCCACTGTCCAAAGCAAACAAGGTAACTTGGTCCTCAACTTTGTAACCTCAAGAGAGATCACATAGGTTTTCCAAAAAGTATTGCCCAGGTATTCAATTTGCAGTGTAGTCACCAAAAATGCCTCACGTTCTATCCGCGGATTTTCTCAGGTCAGTCCATAGGTCTATATGTGAGTGACAGTCCACAAAACTGTTCTTGAAATATACCACTGGACTGCAATCCTTCTTCAGATCCAAGCCAACAATCTGAGCTCCTTGTCTTCTCCTTAGGTCTGAGTTCCACAGTACATCACAGATCTGAGATTTTCCAGTTGACATGAGGTCACTAAGGTAGGGTCTGAGCTTGTGTACAAGTCTGAACTTTATGCCAATCCGAGGTAGAATACAAGACTGTAATTCTGAAGTTTTCTTGCCAATCCGAGCCTTCAAACAAATGATTAGACCAAGCCTTCAAGGAGTTTTCTGAATCTGAGTTTACAAGATTTACTGTTTGTTGTTCCAAGCTTCTTAACAAACACATCTGAGCCTCTAAGACTGTCCCTTCAACGATATGCTGACCACGCTTATTACTGGTCTAGCTGTGATGACACAGGTGGCTGTCTGAATTTCTAACACAGCTAGCTTACTACAACACCAAGGTCACTATAGACTTTAACTTCAGTCTTCTCTATCCTCCACTGGTTTAACCCTTTCACAAGTCTGAGATTTTCCACAGAAGTACGAGCTATCACAGGTCTGTGGTATACTCAATCAAATAATTCAAAAAACAGAATTATCCCAACACATATTTTCCTTATCCCCTCGGCTTTCTTTCTTCTTCTGCGTTTCTGAACCTTATCTCTTCAATCTTGACCGAACTTGATGTCTATAAGTGAAGGTTTGACGTTGTATTTATAGGATTTTGGCTTTAATATGAAGGGAGACGACTTTCTGGAGTGAAGCCGACATGCATGACTGAGTGTAGGTCGGCTAGGACACAAAATAAGATACGTCAACTTAAAAATTCGATTTCTCTTAGAGTATTTGGAGTTAGGATGCGTATAATAGCTCATTAGAAAGAGGAAAGAATCTTCTTCAAGATGGCAAAGCGGTCAATGTGATAAAATGCATCCAAGATAACAAAAAATATTTTTCTTTGTGACTGTTCTGAATTTTTAGTGCAGAAAGTGAATAAGACAGCATGACTTCTTGTGAATTTCTGAAGATGTTCTATGTTAGATGCAAATTTACTTAAACTTCTAGGGCCCAAATAGCAATCACATGAAAGTAAAATGCTGATAGAACATACCAATAGATCGATGGAAGACAAGCCAATAATATACTAATCGTTTTGACAAACAGAGATGAAGAATGGTGGTGTTACGGCGATCAGCAGGATGCTTCAACCAGCAATGTCTCCATTAGGTCAGCCAACCAAATGTGTCACACGACCCCAAGACAACTCATCAAAATGCTGCATCAAAACCCTGCTGCATCAAGACACTGCACCAAGGACGCTGCTCCATGAGAAGCCCTAACGCTGCACCATGCGTGAGAGAAGAGAATGCCTCCAAAATGTGAGTGATGAAATGACTTCCAAGTCTCCAATATATATATCCATCTGTGGGGGTGTGTGACACCTCTGTTGGGGCTCCAAGCCGATATTACAAATCTGGCTGACCTTGCACATAAGTGGAATAAATTCAAAATACATGTTCTGCTCATCCGATCAAGATGATCTTTAGATCTATCTTGCGCCTCTCTGAAATAGGAATCCAATAAAGATATTGGCATCATCATTTGAGCAGTAAAACATGGAGTTTGGACCTAGTTGCCCAAATTAACACTCCCTCTCAACTAGGGAGAACTCCATCCACTAGTGCTATCCAAACATCGTGCGTCATTCCGCTGTAACTTGCTTTGCTAGCTCTTTCTTTCAAAACAAAAGGTGAGTCACAAAGACATCACTCCCAGCGGACAAAATCAGCTCATAAGTCTGAAACCTCTATAGGACTCAAAGGAGTATCATACTAACCCGAAGTTAGTTTAACTGACCCGAAGTCGGTTGGAGGTCCGAAACCTCACTTGGACTCAAAAGAGTCATATACTAACTCAAAGTTAGTTTAACTGACCCAAAGTCAGTTGGAGGTCTGAAACCTCACTTGACTTGATTTCAGATCAAGTGGTTGGACACGTGCCATCCTAGACATAGAGAGTAGGACAATCTCTGATGCATCCATTGGTCTTGCTATCGGTCTCTATCCACATTTCCCACCTCATTGTCCAAATGAGAGGTACTTCCCATGAGTTTGGGACTCCATGGGTAGGATGCATACGGGGCACAGATCAAAGAGAGGTGAACCAACTCAATATCTTCACGGTAGGGCGAAAGCACACCAACAAGGTTCGGAAAACCTAGCCCTGTGGTTGCTTATAGCTCCAAGAAGCTATCCCCAAAGCCCCTTGAAGCTCCCAGAGCTCATCGTCCAACAGACCCTCAATAGAGGGTCATTACACGATTCCAGGATTCTCAAGGAAGGTTAGGAGCATGACCTTCCCCAAGGGATTTGTGAGAATATCCATGACCTACTCATCAATTCCTATAAGATTGAGCTTTATGGTGCCTCGTTGTACCATCTCCCGGATAAAATGGTACCAGATATCAATATGCTTAGATCGATCGTGGAACACAGGATTCTCTGACAAACGAATCCCCCTCTGGTTATCACAAAGGATAACGGTAGTATCTAGCACATGCCCGAATAGCTCACTGAAGAGCTTTCACAACCAAATAGCTTCACAACAGGCTATACACACTGCTATGTATTCGCCCTTAGCGGTGCACAAAGCCACCGACTTCTGCTTCCTGCTCGAAGCAGAACCAAGTGTGTGTTGAGATTTTGTATATTTGGGGTAGCATCAGTTGTGCTATAGCTCCCAAATTTTGAGGAGGGACTAGAGTACACTTGATCTACAAGACCTAGAAATGGATTTGGGAAATTTCATCTGGTTTAGGAGATATTAAATTAATTAATCATTTTAATGTATTTTCTAAGTTAAAACTTAGAGAACTTAAATAATTAAAGTGAATTTAATTAAACATGTGATGAAATTGTCTTAAGTCACACGGATCAAGCTTTCGTTTAATCTTAGCCATTGATTCAAGATCTGATCATGGTCGTTGGTTTTCCAACAAGAAAAGTATAAAGAAAAGGCTTGGGGTCATTTGTAAAGACACATAGAGGCAGAGCATTGAAGCTAAGCTGAGATTCTAGGGCCAGTTTGCTAAGATTCTCAGAAGTCTTTCAGCTGTAGAGAGGGGAATTTAGACCAAGGGGATGATCTGATCCCAGGGTCTAGAATCAGCAAGAGGCAGAGATCAGCTCAGAGAGGCAGCGCAGAGAAGTAGGAGGGCAACAACTTGTGCTAATTAGGTGTTGTGCAGTCCCTCAAGGATAGCGTAATTGCTGCAGGAAAACCTCAAGGGTTACGCAGAGACCCTAAGGGGCAGCGTAAGGCCTGCATCACCCAGTCTGGGGTAACGCAAACCTTTCTAAGAGCAACGCTGAGGGTCAAGGGGGCTTCAGAGGCTAACGCAGAGGCTTTAGGGGCAGCACTGGGGTTTCTAGGCCATAACTTTGGCTGAGTTTTGTAAATCTTGTTTGACGATGTGGATCAATCATTAATTCAGCCCTAGATCAGCCAATGAGTTTTAGATCTATTTTATCTTTGTCGAGTTTTCTAGATTTGGAACCCAGGCTTATTGTATTCAGAAAAATTTTTAATAATAAAACCCTCCAACAACCGGAGAGTGGTTTTCACACATTGGGTTTTTCCTGGGACTATTTGTCCAGAAATAACTGTGTCACTTTGTCTCTGTGTGCATGAACTTGTTCTAGATTTGAATTGGTGGAGATCTGTTATGTGTTTTTCTTCGATTTTAACTTGAATTTTATTCAGTTAATAACTTGTCTAAGTAGGAGGAGAATAACCAGATTAATAGTAATAATTTCTGCATTAAGTGTAAAGATTCAGAAATTTCCACATGGTATCGAGCAATTGCAGATCTAGGAGGGTCACTAACAAGAGACTGAAGGTTCTTGTTGTAGGAAGTAGCTGGAAAAGCAGTAGAAATGCAAATCTGAAGGGACAACGCAGTTTTCAGAGGCAGATTCATGCAGAGGGAAGGGTGACGCAATCTAACGTTGTCTCCTTGCAAGCCCACGCAATTACTGCACAGAGGCAGCTCAGAAACAATGCTGGATTAATCTGAAGCCTGCCAATGTGATGCAGATCTAAATCTGTCAGATCCAGAAAAAACTGAAGAAAAGATGCAGAAATTCAGAAGGTGCTAGTGGGATTAAATTTTTGAAGTTTTCAGACTTTTAGCCTAAGCACATGTGACAAAGAGCGGGAGGAGATCAGCTTCTCAGAGAGTTTCCAGCCAAAAGAAACTTGGAGTTTGATGAGAGGATCAAAGAGAGCTGAATCAGTGTTGATTTGGCAGATTTCCAAGGAGGGAAATTAATTGTCAGAGGGAGCAGAAGGTGCCTGTTTCACCAAGGGCCTTAGATCCATTTCTCTAGCAAAGAGAAAAGTAAGTTCCGACACATTCTGAGCAGATGGCTCCTCATGGACTATGTGATTAGGACAGGTTGGATGGCCTCTCACACTTTTCAGTTTGGAAGGCAAGGATCCTGATAGTCCTTGAGGCATACAATCTTAGAGACCATGCAGAGCAAACTCTGGCCACACCGAGAGATCCGAATCTCCTTCAAAAGCAGAAGGAGGTTGTTTGGCATGCCAAGCGACTAATTATGGATGGAATGAAGGACCATATTGTACCACACATAGCTGAGAAGAAGACAGCTAATGAGATGTGGAAGGCCTTGATCTCCCTATATGAGGGAAAATCTGTCGAAAGGAAGATGTTGTTGGAGACACAAATGAGGTCATTCATGATGGCCAAGGGAGAAGACATGGAGCATTTCCTCTTCAAACTGCAGTCGATCAGAGATCAGTTGACTGCAACTGGTGCCAAGGTGGAAGACGATGTGATGGTTAGGACTGCCCTCAATGCAGTCACGAATGAGTGGGAAACCTTTGTCCAAAGTATCTTGGGTAGAGCAGACCTCCCAAATTGGGACAGTTTGTGGTCAGTTCTGCGTCAAGAAGAATTCTGCAAATTCACCAAGAATTAGTATAGCTCTGGATCAAGCAAAGTGAAGAAGGAAGATGAGGAAGATGCAGCCTTGGCATCGAAGAAGCAGCCAAAGAAGAAGAAGGATCTCTCAAATATCAAGTGCTTCTAGTGTGGTGAAATGGGAAATTTTGCCAGCAATTGCCCTTAGAAAAAAACGGCAAGGAAACATCTTCTTCCAAAGCTATTGTGGCAGATGATGGGTCGGAAGATGCAACAACCATGAGTGCTCATGAACCACGGAGGTGGGGTGACATGGATATGTAGAGGAGCTACATAGAAGTAGGCAGTATCCTTGAGCAGCTCATCTCTTGGATCACATGCGAGCTATGATAGCCTTAAGACAGTAGCGGGACAAGTAGAGAAATGGATGCATAGATCACAGATGAAGTAGAGGCAAATCTAAAGACTGGGAAGAGCAGCGCAGAGTAGAGCAGCAGCAGCGTTGAAGCAGTAGCAGCGCAGAGGCTGATGTGACTTCAGCAGCACAGAGCAGAGCTGCTTACGCAATGCATTCTCTATTAGGAATGTACTTCAATTATATAGATCCTCGTTGGACATAGTCTCTGAGGAAGTGACACATGATGTCAATGTGCTTTGACAGATCATGAAACACAGGATTTTCAGAGAACTTGATGCAACTCTGATTATCACACAAAATGTTGGTCGCTTCCATCCTCTTCTTGAGTAAGTTCATGAGAAACTTTCGAAGCCATATGGCTTCACACAAAGCTGTGCTGGCTGCAATATATTCAGCCTCAGTTGTGCTCGGCACCACAGACTTCTGTTTTCTACTACACCAGGAATTCATTCCTGATCAGACACTGAAACAGTACCCACTGGTACTCTTATGATCTACTGGACATCCTTCCCAGTCTGCATCAGTGAACCCACTCAACTGGATGTCATTTCCCTTGTTGTACCTCAATCCAAACTCGATTGTCCCTCTCAAGTACCTGAGCACATGTTTGGTCATTGCTAAGTGAGCCCTCCATGGTTATACCATGAACTGACTGAGGGTATTCATGGCATAACAAATGTCTGGTCTAGTATTGACCTGATACATCAATGATCCTATGAACTGCCTATACAAGGTATGATCAGCTTCATCATCCTCAGAAGTGTTGATTTTCTTCCAGTTTGTGATCATAGGTGTAGCCATGGGTCTACAGTCCTCCATCTGAATTCTCTTCAGAATATCTATTGTATATCTTCCCTGTCCAAGGAAGATTTCTCCCTTCTACTGCCAAACTTCCAAACACAAAAAATAGTACATCCGCCCTAGATCCATGTCGAATTCTATAGCTAAATTTTCCTTGCAGTCTTTGATGAGCCTAGATGATCCAGTCACAAACAGATCATCTACATATAGCACCAATATTAGATGCTCATCCCACACTCCCAGATAGTAGAGGTTGGGATCTGTGTCACTCTTGACAAATACCATCTGCTGCAGGTAGTTGTCAATTCGCCCATACCAAGCTCTGGGGGCTTGCTTCAGTCTGTACAAAGCTTTTTTAAGCCTACACACATGAGTTTTATGCTCATGCGTCTCAAAGCCCTTTGGTTGTTCTATGTACACTTCCTCTTCTATCACCCACCCCATTCAGGAATGCAATCTTGACATCCATCTGGTGAATCTCCCATCCCATCTGTGTTGTAAGGGATATGGCGGATCTGATTGAAGTATACTGTGCTAATGGGGCGAAGGTTTCTTCATAGTCGATCCCTTCCTTCTGTGCATACCCCTTAGCCACAAACTTGGCTTTAAATTTCTCTATATTGCCATCTGCAACATATTTGATCTTGTAGATCCATCTCGAACCTACCACCGATCTGTCCTGAGGTCTAGGAACGACTTCCCAGACATCATTTGTCATGATGGAGCTGTACTCCTCCACCATCACATCTACCCACACCTGATGCTGAGCTGCCTCCACAAAACTAGAAGGTTCTCCAACCTTTGCTACCAATGCCTGATACCTGTGTGGTTGTCTGCACTGCCTCTTCTCATTTCTAGGAGCTCCAACAAACTCCTTTGCATCCCTCAGAGTCCATTGTAGTTCTCTGCTTGTCCTTCCACAGGTGGTGGGTGGATTTACCTGCTCTCCTCTTGCACTTACTCGAAAAAGCTTTCCTTGGGATCCTTGTGCCTTGGAGAGGCACTGGAGCCATCTTTCGTAGGTCGTTGTGGCTAGACTAGCGGATCCTCCTCAGACTGCGTAACTGAAGACATCTCCCGGGATTTCTTGAAGGCTCTCTCCTCCATGAACTTCACATCCCGTCTTAATACTATCTTCATACTCTCGGGAATATAGATGCAGTAAGCCTTCGCATTCTCGCTATATCCCACGAGGTATCCTTTCTCTGCAGTCTGATCTAACTTCTTCCTCTTCTCATCGGGTACATTGCAATACGCTATACTGCCAAATATCCTGAAGTGGCTCACCTCCATCTTGCTGCCAATGAACACGCTTTCAGGGGTAACCTTACCCAATGCGTTATGAGGAACCCTATTCTGCACATACATGGTTGTATTACAAGCTTCAGCCCACAGAAATTTGGGCATGTCTTGATCATACAACATCGCGCTTGTAGCTTCGACAATAGTCTTGTTTTTCCTTTCTGCGACACTACTCTACTCTGGATTATATGGAGCAGTCCATTCTCTCTTGATGCCTTCCCTTGCACAGAACCTTGTGAAGTCCTTGTCAATATACTCTCCACCATTGTCTAATCGCAAAGTCTTGATCCGCTTTCCTATCAGATTCTCAACAAGAGATTTAAACTTCTTGAATCGCTCAAAGACCTCTTCTTTGGTCTTCAGAAAGTAGATCCATGTCTTTCTGGAATGGTCATCAATAAAGGTGACAAAATACTTTGCACCACTGAGAGCATTCGTGGACATTGGTCCGCATGTCTGAGTGTATCAATTCCAACTCACTCTTGGCCCTATTGCTGCTTCTCGGAAATGCTGCCTTGGCATAATTTCCTAATACGCACCCTCTGTAGACATCGTCTCGCTTGGTGCTAAGTTCTGGAACTTCCGTGACTATCTTCTTGAGAATTCTCAAGGCTCCATGATGTAGATGCCCCATTCTTCTATGCCATAACGCATTCGAATCTTCCTCATTAGTACTGCCTATCAAAGCCATTGGGGACTCGAGTTGTCACTTGTACAGTTTATGGCTCCTGACTCCAATTTGTGCCTTCCTTTTCCAATTTGGGTGTTTGATGTAAACTTTGTTGCCAATAAATTATACATCGTAACCATGTTTTGAAGTTGAGACACAGAGAGTAAATTCATCCCTAATCCTGGTACATGCAGTACATTGGTGACCTGAGCTTGTTGCCAGCTTCTGTTTGAAATATTATGGTGCCTCTTCCAACAGGGGTACATTTTGCCTTGTTTCCCATAGTAATTTTTGTCTGATACCATGTGAATTTTTCAAATCTGAAATACTACTGCAGTGATAGATTTATTTCGCCTACTTATTTATAATAAGTTATTTACGAATTTCTTTCAATAAATTCTGAAATAAATACAACTGCAGTAATCACTTAATCATAAGCAGAGAATAGAATAGAACACATATAATGCAATAGAAACAATTGCATGTACATAGTTATTTTTGGACAATTGTCCCTGGAAAAACCCAATGCAGGAAAACCAGTGCAGCAGATGAGGGTTTGTATTATTCTTCAACAATGAATCTTTTACAATAAGTGGACGAGCAGATTTCTTAAGAAAACACTTGAGATAAATTCTCCAAATCCTTTCGGAGAATTTCTGACAGCCGGAAGGAACCCCAGCTTCCTCTGCATCACTCTGCATGATTTTCTGCGCAGTCCCTATGCTGGACTGTGTCACTCTATGTGGGGACTTAGTGCTGCTGCTAGCGCTAGCCTCTGTGGCCTTCTGTGTCCTCCTCTTGCCTCTCTCTGTCATTGCTAACTACCCCTTCCTCCTTCTGTGTCCGCAACTCTGCCCTGCAACTCTCCCTCTAAAAATCGAATTCTATTCCTTCAGAATCGATTTCTTTTGGGTACTGAGTGTGTGCCCGGCTTGCTTTCCAAATGACCCTCAAGCCTTCTCTTATAATCTTTTTGTTGATGAATCAACGACCCAAATTAGATCTCTAATCAATGGCTAAGATTAAAACATTACTTGATCTTCGTTCTCTAGAATATTCTCACTCTGTTTTATTAATAATTATTTAATTTCCCTAAGTTTAGACTTAGGGTCCTCATTAAAATAATTAATTATTTTAATAAAACACAAACCGAGTGGAATATCCATGAATGGTTTATGGGTTCTTTGGAACACTAATATCCAAGCATCCTCACAAAATTTGAGACTTGGAACACTTTCCAATGCTACAAAAATCAACACTTCTTCTTAGCGAGGAAAGCGTTCAAGAAAAAAATGCCAACTGCATTTGCTCTGACCTAAAGCATCTACTGCGTTGTTGATGTCTTGGTTGTTGCCCCTCATCTGATGCGCTGCTACCCTTTGTACTGCTGCCCATGACACCATCTTTGTCACTGCCTCATCCGTACTGCAACTCCCTTTGAATTTCAAGCCTATCCATTCCTCCTACTGGAATGGATTCTTGAAAATCCCCAACTTTTCTCTGAAATAAGCAAACTTGGTCTTTCCCAAAGCTTTCATGAGGATACCTGCCACCTACTTTCCTATAGGAATGTACTTCAATGGTATAGCTCCTCGTTGGACGTAATCTCTGATGAAGTGACACCCAATGTCAATGTGCTTTGACCGATCATGAAACACGGGATTTTCAGAGAGCTTGATGCAACTCTAATTATCACACAAAATGTTGGTCGCTTCCATCCTCTTCTTGAGTAAGTTCATGAGAACCTTTCGAAGCCATATGGATTCACACAAAGCTCAGTGCCACAGACTTCTATTTTCTATTGCACCAGGAAGTCATTCCTGATTCGACACTGAAACAGTACTCGCTGGTACTCTTTCGATCTAATGGACTTCCTGCCCAATCTCGTCAGTGAACCCACTCAATTGGATGGCATTGCCCTTGGTGTACCTCAATCCAAACCCCATTGTCCCCCTCAAGTACCTAAGAACTTGTTTAGTGACTGCCTAGTGAGCCCCCTTGGTTCTACCATGAACTGACTGAGGGTATTCACGGCGTAACAGATGTCTGGTCTAGTATTGACTAGATACATCAATGATCCTATGAGCTGCCTATACAAGGTAGGATCAACTTTACCATCCTCGGACATTTCATTTTTCTTCTAGTTTGTGATTATAGGTGTAGCCATGGGTCTACAGTGCTCCATTTGAAATCAGTTCATAATCTCTGTAGTATAGCTTCCCTATCCAAGGAAGATTTCTCCCTTCTGCTGCCAAACTTCCAAACCCAGAAAATAGTGCATCCACCCTAGATCCTTCATGTCAAATTTTTTAGCTAGATTTTCCTTGCAGTGTTTGATGAGCCTAGATGATCTAGTCAGAAACAGATCATCCCCTACTCTCAAATAGTAGAGGTTGGGATCTGCGTCACTCTTGACAAATCCCATCTGCTGCAGCCTGCAGGTAGCTGTCAATTCGTCATACCAAGCTTTGGGGCCTTGCTTCAGTATGTACAAGGCTTTCTTAAGCCTGCACACATGAGTTTTCTACTCATTTGTGTCAAAGCCCTCTAGTTGTTCTATGTACACTTCCTCTTCTATCACCCCATTCAAGAACGCAGTCTTGACATCCATCTGGTGAATCTCTCATCCCATCTACGCTACAACACATATGACGGATCTGATTGAAGTATATCGTGCCACTGGGGCGAAGGTTTCTTCATATTCGATCCCTTCCTTCTGTGCGTACCCCTTAGCCACAAACCTGGCTTTAAATTTCTCTATACTGCCATCTGCAGCGTATTTAATCTTGTAGATCCATCTCGAACCTACCACCGATCTGTCCAGACATCATTTGTCATGATGGAGTTGTACTCCACCATTGCATCTACCCACACCTGATACTGAGCTGCCTCCTGAAAACTAGAAGTTTCTCCAACCTATGCTACCAATGCCTCGTACCTGTCTGGTTGTCTCGTTGCCTCTTCTCATTTCTAGGAGGTCCAACAAACTCCTCTGCATCCCTCAAAGTCTGTTGTAGTTCTTTTCTCGTCCTTCCACTGGTGGTGGGTGGATTTACCTGCTCTCCCTCTTGCACTTCCTCAGAAAATATTTCAGCCCACAGAAATTTGGGCATGTCTTGATCATATAGCATCACCCTTATAGCTTCAACAATAGTCTTGTTTTTCCTCTCTGCAACTCTATTATGCTTTGGATTGTACGGAGTTGTCTATTCTCTCTTGATGCCTTCCCTTGCATAGAACCTTGTGAAGTCCTTATCAATATACTCTCCACCATTGTTTGATCGCAAATTCTTGATCTGCTTTCCTGTCAAATTCTCTACAAGAGCTTTAAACTCCTTGAATCGCTCAAAGACCTCGTCTTTGGTATTCAGAAAGTAGATCCATGTCTTTCTGGAATGGTCATTGATAAATGTGACAAAATACTTTGCACCACTGAGAGCATTCATGGACATTAGTCTGCAGATGTCTGAGTATATCAATCCCAACACACTCTTGGCCCTATTGTTGCTTCTCGGAAATGTTGCCTTGGCATACTTTCCTAATACGCAACCTCTACAGACATCATCTCGCTTGGTGCTAAGTTATGGAACTCCCGTGACAGTCTTCTTGAGAATTCTCAAGGGTCCATGATGTAGGTGCCCCATTCTTCTATTCCATAACTCTTTCAAAACTTTCTCATTAGTACTACTTATCAGAGCCATTAGGGACTCGAGTTGTAACTTGTACAGTTTATGGCTCCTGACTCCAATTTGTGCCTTCCTTTTCCAACTTGGGTGTTTGACGTAAACTTTGTTACCAATAAAGTATACATTGTAATCGTTGTTCTGAAGTTGAGACACAGAGAGTAAATTCATCCCAAATCTTGGTACATGCAGTACGTTGGTGGCCCGAAGCTTGTTGCCAACTTTTGTTTGAAATATTATGGTGCCTGTTCCAACAGGAGTAAATTTTGCCTTGTTTCCCTAGTAATTTTGCTTTGATACCATGTCAATTTTTCAAATCTCAAATACTACTGCAGTGATAGATTTATTTCACCTACTTATTTATGACAAGTTATTTACGAATTTCTTTCAATAAATTCTGAAATAAATACAACTGCAGTAATCACTTAATCATAAGCAAAGAATAAAACAAAACACATATAATGCAATAGAAACAATCAGATGTACACAGTTATTTTTGGACAATTGTCCCCGGAAAAACCCAATGCTGGAAAACCAGTGCAGCAAATGAGGGTTTGTATTCTTCTTCAGCAATGAATCTTTTACAATAAGTAGATGAGCAAATTTCTTAAGAAAACACCTGAGATAAATTCTCCAAATCCTTTCAGAGAATTTCTAACCGCTGGAAGGCACCCCAGCTTCCTCTGCATCACTCTGCATGATCTTTTGCGCAATCCCTACGCTGGACTGCGTCACTCTGCATGGGAACTTAGTGCTACTGCTCAACGCTGGCCTCTATGGCCCTTTGTGTCCTCCTTTTGCCTCTCTCTGTCACTACTGACTTCCCCATCCTCCTGCGTCCGCAACTCTGCCCTGCAACTCTCCCTCTGAAATCAAATTCTATTCCTTCATAATCAATTTCCTTCAGGTACTGAGTGTGTGCCCGGCTTGCTTTCCAAATGACCCTCAATCCTTCTCTTATAATCTTCTCGTTGATGAATCAACGACCCAGATTAGATCACTAATCAATGGCTAATATTAAAACATGACTTGATCTTCGTTCTCTAGAAGATTCTCACTCTGTTTTATTAATACCCTTTAATTATTTAATTTCCCTAAGTTTAGACTTAGGGTCCTCATTAAAATATTTAATTATTTTAATAAAACACAGACCGAGTGGAATTTCCACGAACGGTTTTTGGGTTATTTGGAGTACTGATGTCCAAGCCTCCTCACAAAATTTGAGACTTGGAACACTTTCCAATGCTACAAAAATCAACATATATATAGAGGTACATGGAAGATCTGAAAATGAACTGCAAAGCGTATCCAAGGTCGGAGCTCCGTGACCAATGCCACCCTCCCTCTTCGAGATCTAGACATCAACACATAGTCTGACTAGATGTCCTCCCAAACATCCACCATTAGATTCTTCAACTCTCCCTATCAAACTAGATATATCCATTTGTCCAAGCATGCTTCCAGAGTGTTCAACCTTTTTATGGAGAGATTTACATGTACAAACACAACCCCAATTAGTAAGAAACTTTCAAATACAGATATAAGTAAACATAAACCTTCAGGGCCCTCAATCATCGTGGTGCCACTTATATCAAGTTATTCATATGCAACTAGTCAGAAGATTTTCTTCTTTCATTCATTTAGTAGCACCAAGACATCCTCAATACATTGTAGTACTTTCATTCATTCTCTGATTTCTTCTTCAAGGTATCCATCATGGCTATGACAATATGCCCTCCCTCTTAACTGGGGAGATGTACCCTTTTCTTCTAACCATGCTCCCTTTTAACTTTGGGAGATCAACAATTTTCTTTTTCTATAACATCAGAGAAGCTTCAAAATTTCACAACTTCATCAAGGTCATCTTGATCATCATCTTCCTTATAGCTTCCTAGATTATGCTTATATGGACATCTTCATTTTCTTGAAGATTATGTACCTACAAAAGTTTAGTAGCAAGTACAACCAAATACAAACATACAAAAGCATGAACTTAACTATATCAAAATCACGTTATTATAATGGAAGTATCAAAGCATTTAGACTTTAGACATCAAATACCTAAACCTAGTTAGGTTCATGATTAGCAAGAGACACGTAATTTTTACATACTAGACTCCAACTTCTTGCTAGAGTTATTATCATAAACTCTAGACCACATCATCAAGACTTAAAGCAATTCAATCAAGATATCAGTCTCATTATTCTAGGGCCTCAATTTCAGGGATATATGACAGACTCTACTATTGCAAACCCTATATTCCATCTTCTAGACACAAAGCCTTAGATAGCATCAATTCATTCAAATAACAATTCTACTATACATGTTAGACTCCACTAGGGTTTGTTGCAAAGCCTAGATTTTATCATCAAAACTAAATTCTCAAAACAATATCATCATATCCTAGAATATCAATCTTCTACTAGGGTTTTGTTTCAAACCCTAGATTTCAAAAACTAAACCATGAGCAACAACAAATAGGTTAGCATAATCGCAAATACATATCTAGGATTTCATTATCATGTCATATCAATACTCATACGTCCTAGGTAAACCCGAGACACAAACATCAATAAATCAAAGTTAGACAACAGTTTTCTCCAGGCTAGGGTTTCAATTGGACGAATATACACCTAGGGTTTCATTCCTAGGATCTTACTATAGATATTTCAGGGGTTTTCCTCATAAACCCTAATTTACCAAACCCTAAAGATATATGGTTTTAATACATAATGTAAACATTAACAATAAACACTAAAGGGCTAGGGTTTCTATCATAACAATACAAAAACCTAAACATCAAAAGAACAAGATTTCTAGATTTCATCAACAACCCTAAGTAGACTAGGGTTTCATAATCAATATTGACATACCCTTAGCAACAAGAGGCTAGGGTTTTATAGTGAACCGTAAAGGTTAGGGTTTCACAAGAATGATCAAAATATAATGAGGGTAGATTCAATCTAATGATTAATTACCCTTAACAAGAATCTTTAAGATTCAAAACCCTAGACATAACAATGTTAGTAATGTAAAGTAAATTTCAAAAGAAGAATGGTCATACCTTTTACATGAAGAGAACTTTATGACAAAGCTTATAGTCTAAAACATACCTTGAGTTGTTCCTAAACAAACCTTGTAGGAAATCAATTCTTTAAAGGCTTACTCTGCAACAATACTTCTTCCATGCTTCAAGTCTCCTTCATGACTTTTGTGTAATCTACAATCTTTCCTTCCAAGGAAAATACAAAGAAAAGGTTATTAGCATACAATACAAACAAATCTTGATATGAGAGGGAAACCAAATGTAAAAGAGGAAAGAAGAAACCAGATATTTATCTTTTGGTAAAATGGTGAAGCCTCCCTCTAAATCCAATCTTTGAGGGATACCTACAACTCATAAAAAATTCAAAAGAAAAAATGTTCTAAGAAGATATGTCAGACCTGCAAACTTTAGAAATCAAAACATAAAGGAACACAAATCAAAACTTAAAATAGAAGGATATGTAAGGGATAGTATTCCCTAAGAGTCCTTGGCAAATAGATATTTGATCTCAGATTCTTTAGTCTTGTTTCTCTTAGGTGGAGCTTCATCAACAACATTCGCATGTTCCCTTTCTCTCTTCTTATTACTTGGATTCTCTGGACAATGGCTTTTGTAGTGCCCCATCTTGTGACAATTGTAACATTAAATCTTGGATAGGTCAACTTTCTTCTTTGGTCCTTTGAACTTCTTGAAGGTTCCCTTCTCCTTGTGATGAGCATAATAGGCATTCGAGGTGTTTTCTTATTCATTGTTGTTTACTAACGAAAGTCGAGTTGCTTCTTGACCGCATGCACTCCACATTTCTTTAAATGATGGAGTATCCTTCCAGCTATTAAGTCCTGAAGCAAAAGCACTCCAAGATTTTGGTAGTTCTAGAAGAGCAGTAATTATGAGCTCCTTTTCTTGGACAATTTCATCTATTTCTTGGAGTTCATCTTTGATTCTAGATATTCTTATAAAGTAGAATGATACAGTATCGTATTTTTCCAACTTAATAGTTCTCAACTAATTCTTGAGGCATGTTATTTGACTAATGTTCTTGATGGTGAATAGTTTGGAGACAGCATCGTACATAGTTTGGAGTGAGCATCGTACATTTCTTGACCAGAATCTATGTTGGATATTTATGGGATGAGGTTGTCCTTTACTCCATCCACCATTAAGTTCATGGCCAAGATTTCGGTTTCTCTGAATTTTGCTTTCTCTGCTTCATCTGTAGGTTTCCCGACTTTTCCTCAAACTAGATCCAAAACTTTGTTCTTTTCAAGGATGAGATCTATCCTCGTTTTCCATGTCTTGTTGTTGGGGGCTCCTTCTATTTTGTTTTCTCCCTTCATTCAGTTAGACATAGTTCTTGTAGATAGTAGTTGTTGAGATTTTTGGTAGCATCGGATGTGCTTTAGCTCCAAAACTCTGTGGAGGGGCTAGAACACATGAGATTTCCAAGACCCAGAAATTGTTTGGAGAAATTCCACCCAGTGTGAAAATTATTCAAATAATTAATTATTTTAATGGAGACCGTAAGTCTAAATTAGGGAAATTAAATAATTAAAGTGAATAAATTCAAACATGTGGGTGAGAATGTTCTAAGTGATGTGGATCAAGTATTTTCTAATCTTAGTCGTCGATTAGAGATTAGATCACGGTCGTTGATTCTTCAATGAGAAAAGTATTAAAGGAAGGCTTGGGGTCAGTTGGAGAAGATACACAAAGTCGTAGCCCTTAAGCTAAGTCGAAATTTTGCGGCACAGTTTGCTGAGAATTTTCAAGTGATCTTATAGTGCAGTGAGGGGCAGATCGGCAGTGGTATTTCAAATCCAAGGCCAAGAATACATTGGCAGAGAGGCAGATCCATACCGAAGCAGCGGAGAGACTCAGCAGGGGTGATGCAGCCTAGCCAGGCTCACGTAGGGTTGACGTAGGCCTAGCCAAAGTAGCACAAAGGCTCACGCAGGGCTGGAGGGCTGACGCAGAGCTGGGAAAGGCAGCTCTGGGGTTCCAATGGGCCAAAAAGGGCTCATTTTTAGCAGATCCAGAAGGTGTGAAGCAGCCACACTGAAGGGTGACGCAGTGACTGCGTAGGCACTTGTGGGGTTCTTCATCCTCAGCTAAATCAACCATATTTTTTGTCTCCAAGAGATAGAGGTACATTTGTCGAGATTTTCTCTGTTTCGGCAAACCATGTTTGGCACCCTTGATTTTATTTAGAATTCTGCATAATAATAAAACCATCTAAGAGTTGTTGCACTGGTTTTCCCGCCTTGGGTTTTTCCGGGGACATTTGTCCGAAAAATCTTGTGTGTCCTTTGTCATGTGTGCTTATTTCTTCAGTACCTGATCTGTATGTATGTGTAGATCTGCAGTGTGTTTACTTCGTTGTTTTCTAAATATTTCTGAAAATAACTTGTAAATGTAAAAAAACAAGTAGGAGAAGTAAACCAGATTTCTACAGTAGAAATTTTTGTTAAGTAATTTTAGGAATTTTCACATGGTACCAAAGCTATTGTAGATCAAGGGGAGTTGAAGCCATCAGCAAAGGGACGAAGTTTGTTGCTGCAGGAAGGCAGCAGAAACAACACAGATCTAGAAAGAGGTAGTGCAACACTTGAGCGACAACGCAGACCCGGCAAGGGTGACGCAAATCCTGTCTAGCTCACGCAGAGCTGACGCAGTCCCAGAAGGGTGACGCAGAGTCTGTCTAGCTCACACAGAGCTGATGCAGTCCGAGAGGGGGTGACATTGTGCCAGTTGCCGTGACAGGTGCAGTTTTGATCTTCAAAGTTGCTGGTGGGGCATTGTTTCTGCTGATGTAGAACAGTGTCTATCAGGGTTGACAAAGTAAGGGGAAACAGTTCCTTGGCAGACTTTCTAGCCAAGAAGTATGAGATTTGATCAACGGAGTGATTGGAGAGGGATGATTCGACAAAATTGGTGGAGGATTTCCGGGAAGGAAATCACTTGTCAAAGGGAGCGTATTCTCTAGAGGGTTTCTATCGCTAAGAAACCCAGATCCGGTCTCTTGCTGAGAGCAGCAATAGAAGAAGGGAGAAGAGTATATGTTTCGACATCGTTGAGCAGAGATGGCCTCTCATGGATTGAGGGATCAAGACAGGTTAGATGGAGCATCTAACTTTGCCATCTGGAAGGCCAGAATCTGTCAGTCCTTGACGAATATCACATCAAAGATTATGCCGAGAAGGCTATAGTTGTTCCTATTGACGTTGATCAATTGAAGAAGTATGAGGAAGCACAAGCAAGGGCCAAGAGCTTGATAATGGGCGGGATAAAGGATTATGTGGTCCCACACATTGCCGAGAAGAATATGGCAAATGAGATGTGGACGACCTTGACCACATTGTATCAAGGTACTTTTGTCCAGAGGAAGATGCTTCTGGAGAATCAGTTGCGACTATTTCAAATGCACGAGGGTGAGGAAATCGATCCCTTCCTCATTCGATTGAAGGTGATTCGAGATCAGATGATTGCTTTGGGGGCCACTCCTGATGAGGGTCTTATGGTGAGGACTGCCCTGAATGCAGTGTCTGAAGAGTGGGAGACCTTTGTCCAAGGCATTTTGGGCAGAGCAGCACTTCCAAATTAGGAGGACATGTGGGCAGCGCTTCATCAAGAAGGGATCAGGAAAATATTTAAGATGGGCAGTAGCAGCAGAGGAGTCAAAATCAAGAAGGAGGAGGAGGAAGATGCAGCTCTCGCATCTAAGGGACAACAGCAGTAGCGAGGGAAGAAGAAGAAAGACTTTTCTAAGGTCCGGTGCTTCAGATGTGGTGAATTGGGACATTTCACCACTACTTGTCCTCATAAGAAGAAGGGCAAGGAAGATTTCGATTCTAAGGCTGCAGCAGCAAAGGGTGATGATGGGAGTGATGACGATGTGGCTATGAGTGCTCATGTGCCTCAAGAATAGTATTAAAAACCAAAACCAGTGACCGGACCAGTGGACCTAATGAACTGGGTTTCTGACCAGAACCGGTCTAACCGATACTAGTCAGGTCTAAACGAACCGGTTTTAAAAAAAAATACATTAAATAATTAATTTTTAATAAAAAAACTATTTTTAAGATTCGTAACCATGATTCCAAGCACATAGAGACAAAATATGCAAAGTTTTCTCATTTATATACCATGTAAAGTTGAATATATCAAAATGGCACCAAGTGCAACACATATCATCGAAAAAATACATAAGCAATGAGACTCTAAATGGCCCATAAAGTCCAAAAACAATGCTACAAGCTATGAGGCCATTGGCCTACAATCTACTACAAATCTACATATATGATATTAGTGATCAACATTATCACTTGAAACTTCTCGTCATGATCAAACCCAGTTGGTTGAGTCTCGACTCCTAAACTTTGCAACTGCTCGAGTCACAAACTTCTCTATTGGTTCAGTGAATTGAGTCTCAAACTTCTGATGGTATTCTGCCCTAATACGCCCTATTACTTCATTTGGTGCTCCACATGGCTTTACATGGCCTCCTATCCCAGCCAAGTGTTGTTTGAACCTATAAATACCCCCTCCAACAATAGATTTTTGATAATATTTGCAAATCATTTTTCCACCAATCGTATCACAATGAGCCCATGCAATATCCTTGACTTTTGGAGGCATGATGGCTATTACTTAGCTCAAACTCTATGTTGTTCCACTACTCCAGCAAAAACTCAACACTCTCCAAGCTCTCAATCAAACTCACAAAAGCTCCAAATGAGATGATGTGAGACAAATGAGAGGTTGCCCCTTCTTATAAAGGATTGGGGAGGGTGTTTTTGGAGGGAAACAACCCTCCTCTTCCCTCCGAAACAAACCTAAACCGGCCAAAACTCTGTGTGTGGGTCCCTTTGCGGCTTTGGCAACTGACCGGCCGGTTAAGGACGGAACCGACCGGTTTATCCTAAACTAGGCGGTTCCGTTCTTAATCGTCTAGTCAACACCAGTTTGACCGAGAAATTGTGCGAAGGAGGGGTTCACACCGGGTTTTCTGATCGGCTAGGCCCCTGACCGGCTAGTTTGACTAGTTACCGGTTCAAACTAGTCGGTTTTGAATACTATGGCCTTAAGAGAAGACGTGGGGCGACATAGATTTGTAGTTCTCTTGAACTTCAGAAGTGAGGTGCCCAAACTCTTGGATCACATACGAGCTACAAGAGCCCTTAAAGATAGTAGTGGGATGACTGGAGTCAGTTGGTGTAGAGGATTATGGAGGCACAGTGGCAGTGAGGACGCTGAAGACTGGAGCAACGCAGTGCAAAGAAACCAGTAGCAGCAGCGTAGAGGCTAATGGGACTTTAGCAGCGCAGAGGGGTAGTGCTTACGTAGTGTAGAGCAACAGCAGCGCAGAGCTTCAGAGGGTCAACGCAGTTCAACAGCAAAGGGTGCTTCAGTATCGAGATGCAGCCAAACTGACTTGTCTGTTAGTATTTTGGGTGATGTCCTTTAGTTGCTTACTTCTCAGCAACTGAGTTGCAGTGCAGCAGTTAGCAGTGGCAGTGCTATGCGCAGCATGATGCAGCATTTGAGAGGGAGCTGCAGTACATATGAAGAGTGACTGTGGCAGAGTCATGGACAGCAATACATAAGGCAGCAGCGCAATGGATGAGCGACAGGAGCCAAGCATCAACAGCGCAGGGGACCGATGCCATGGATCAAAGTAACGTTTCTGGAGTGAAGTGTTGCTAGAGCACATTCCTCGCTAAGAGTGAGTCTTGAGATTTTGGGTAGCATCGGATGTGCTCTAGCTCTGAAACTTTTTGGAGGGGCTACAAGTACAACACATGAGATCTCCAGGACCTAGAAATCGTTTGGAGAAATTCCACCTGGTGTGAAAATTATTCAAATAATTAATTATTTTAATGGAAAGCCTAAGTCGACTTAGGGAAATTAAATAATTAAAGTGAATTAATTAAAACATGTGGGTGAGAATGTTCTATGTGACATGGATCAAGTATTTTCTAATCTTAGTCGTTGATTAGAGATTAGATCACGATCGTTGATTGTTCAACGAGAAAAGTATTAAAGGAAGGCTTGGGGTTAGCTGGAGAAGATACACAATGTGGCAACACTTGAGCTAAGCCGAAATTCTGGGGCGCGGTTTGCTGAGAATTTTCGAGTGAGCTTGCAGTGTAGTGAGGGGCAGATCGACAGTGGGATTTCAGATCTGAGGCCAAGAATACATTGGCGGAGAGGCAGATCCGTACCAGTTTAACGCAGAGACCCAGCAGGGGTGATGCAGCCTAGCCAGGGTCACGCAGGGGTGACGTAAGCCCAGCCAGAGCAGCACAGATGCTCACGCAGGGCTGGAGGTTTGATGCAGAGCTAGGAAAGGCAGTGTTGGGGTTCCAATGGGCTAGAAAGGGCTTGTTTTCAGTAGATCCAGAAGGTGTGAAGCATCCACACTGAAGGGTGACGCAGTGACTGCGTAGGCACCTATGGGGTTCTTCATCCTCAGCTGAATCACCCATATTTTTTGTCTCTGAGAGATAGAGGTATATCTGCCAATATTTTCTTTGTTTTGGCAAACCATGTCCGGTGCCCTTGATTGTATTCAGAATTTTGCATAATAATAAAACCCTCTGAGAGTTGTTGCACTGGTTTTCCCGCATTGGATTTTTCCGGGGATATTTGTCCAAAAAATCTTGTGTCTCCTTTGTCATGTGTGTTTATTTCTTCAGTACTTGATCTGTATGTATGTGTAGATCTGCAGTGTGTTTACTTCGTTGTTTTCTAAATATTTATGAAAATAAATTGTAAATGTAAAAACACAAATAGGAGAAGTAAACCAGATTTCTGCAGTAGAAATTTATGTTAAGTAGTTGTATGAATTTTCACAGTGGTCTTATCTCCCTATATGATCCTTTTTCCTTAGTGACCTTTATTCAATAGATCTTCAACCTGCCTTTTTCTTCCTTCTTCACCTTAGCTCTAATACCATGTTGGAAAATTAGAAAGCCATAAGTATTTTCTCTTATTGATAATTACTTGTGATTTTTTTGAGTTCTTATTATCTTTCTTATGCTCTTCTTTTATCTTATTTTCATCAAGAAATTACTAAAAGTGAAACACGAAGATCAAGGACGCCATATGTAGGCACTCAGCCAAAGCTAAAATCCCTTTATAGGGGGAAAACCTCGTCAAAAAACTCTTCCTTCAGTATTTCAAAATGAGATAGACCAAGACCTCTTGAACTTCCTCCTCCACCAAGTCAGCCTTCCAATAAGGTACAACAAACTTCAATAGTCTCTTCTTGTCCAATAGCTACAACCCAGCATCAACCCAAAAATTTCAGTCCCAACTTCACTAGAATTTCGATCCAGCTTCAGATTTTCAACCTCCCAGCTATCACAAAATTTTGGCCCTTGAGCAACACTCCAAAACTTCTTACATGTGGGATAGGAGAGAGAAATTTTGATTTCTTTTGCAAGATGATGACCTCCTTCGCTAGACTCTTCCTTCTTGTCCCTTGAAATTTGCACCTTTTCCTTGCCCAAAAGTTGCAGTTCAAACTTGATGAGATGATTGTTGAGAATTTGGAGGACTAGAGATTAATTCAATATTCTCTTCTTGATAATTACTTCTGAGGTTACTTATGTCTTCCCTCTGTTAGCTTATTAAATCTTTCATCAAGTCAACTATCAAAAGACATGAGACACAAGAATTAGGCTCCTAGAGCCAGGGCAAAACCTCTCCCTCTTGAAGAGGAAAACCCACGAGAAATTCTTCTTATAGATTTCAGATGACAAGTACCATGACCCAGAATTAGACCCTTGACCTATTTATGCATCCAAGACCTTTTCCTTACTTCTTTGATGTTCTTCAATGATGTTCCTTCTTCTCTTCACCAAGTTGCATTGTTCTGCACCAGTACTTCCTTTGAACCTTTAGTTGAATCTTCAATTGCTTCTGATATATATAGGCTATAGTTAGGAAAGTAAATCATAGATTTAATTTCCTTCTTTCTTTCTCCTTCTGGCCACTGTATCAAAGTCACCCTTTATCAGCAACTTCACTTTAGGATAGTCTGCAAACTATCTTTGGACAGATCCGTTACTTCAACCCTGCTCTTGCACTTCCTTGTCACGATGTAGCTTGCTTCAAGGTGATCCGCACTTCTACTTTAGTATGTCGTAGCACCTTATAACACTTAGATGATATATATATATATATCTCAGTTCTGAAATCCTTCAACCATCCGCACTTAAATGTATGTTGCAGCACCTTATCATATACAGATATATATATAGACCAATTATGAACCCTTTAAACATCTACACTGAAATTCGCACTTCACTTAAGAGATAATCCACACTGCATTTACTGTACTTCCACACTGCACTAATAGATGATCGAACTTCTATGTTTTCTACGAAGGCTACAAGGGTATATATAGTTGTTTTCCCCTGTATATAAGCCTGACTTGGTGAACCAGTGTGACTATTGGGAGCCGACATGACTGCTATGATGTCGACTTCTTATACATCATTTAATCTTATCTTTCAGCGTTTGAGTGAGGGTTGATAGAGCCATTCTTTCACGGCTTCTAGGACAAGGTCTTGGAGCATTTCATGAGACTAGATCCTTCATATATATATGATACTTAATTACATTTATCCCTAGAAGACAAAAACCCTAGATAGACATCAAGAAGAAGTCTATGAATCTATAATAAACTCTAGCTCATGAAACCCATGAAGCAGGTACAAGATACATTTTATTATCTTTGTCTTCTACTTTTCGTAATTACATTGTCAATATGAAGACCGATCATAGTTACACTTTTCAACACTCCCTCTTAACTAGGGAGGTATTCATACAACTACATGGTCACTTTCAAACTGAAGAATCTCATAAGAAGAATCGGATTGGTAATCGCATTTGTATAGCATCATATCAACCATCATTGTCCTAGTGCAAGTCCTTGACTAACAACCCCATCTCTCAATGAGACAATGGGCTACAATGCTTGCGAGACACATCACTTATAGACACCATAGTCATTGTCTCTCTAAGGTACATACTCCACCCAGGTGTTCCCAGAGTATGAACTTCTTGGACTATTCTTCTCTTGGGTAGCTAGCCCTCAAAGAATATCGGTCCTCGACTACTCTTATCTTCAATGCCCTATCTCATTCTCAAGGAGTATCGAATGCTAGATGATTACCCAATCCTCCATTGTGTCTTCCAGGTGAAGACCAGAATGACATATCTATCCATTCTCTCTACATGGCCTTCACTAAGACTTACGATTGTTGGTCCTGGTCTAGTGCATGACACATGTATTAGAGACTCACATATGTCACTCCCTCTCAACTCAAGAAGGACATACTTCAAGTTTCTTCCAAGTAAGAAACTTACCACCAGGCTCCCTCTCAACCAAGGTCCTACAGCAGCAATCCAACTACTCATGAATAATTCCTCCCCTCGATGTCATGGATTTCGATATTGAGGAAATTTCAACTTTTGGCTTCTTAGGGCACAAATCATCCATCACTTTTAGACACGAGTGATGTCCATTATCAAAAAGTGATTCATCAGTCTTTCTCATCTGGTCCACCGTTATGCCATGCTGCTTTCCTTCGAATAATCTCCAAGGATCATACATCCTTTCTCGTGATTAGAAGCCCTGCACAAATTCATCTAGATAAACATATACATATGAACTTTTAAAACAAAAGTTACCTCAGTGATGATCTTTCACCATGACATCTTCCTGTAGGCATCGGCATCCTTTATTCAAATTGACACATCTCCTAATGATATGTTTTGTCAAGGGTCTTCTTCTTTACCAGACTTTTGTCAGAGTCTACATATCCTCCCAGGAGATCTCATAGTCACATCTTCTTGGCTTCCGGATGATAGTTGCCTCGTGACATGGTTGCATTTCATGATCTCTTCCTTTTTGCACATTCTTCATTCCCAGGAACTTACAAATTTTCCAGTTTCTTGTTCATATAGAACCACCTCATATTCCATGAGGATATATTATCTTGATTTCATCTGTGAGTGCACCAAGAGATCCTCCTTCATAGATCATACTTCTAAATATGGAAGTCTATTACCTGCAACCATATGACATGACTTCACAACATCCAGTGTCATCATATAAATATATACATACCTCATACCTTTATCATTTAAGTCATCTTGTAGCAGTTTTACTAGAATGAAGAGCTTCATTCCCTTGGCCTACTCCATCAATATGTCATCACATCCCAGAATTCTGTAGCATGAAATTCTTAATGAAACCATTCTGCTTTCTTTCTAATCAGTGAATTCATAGAGAACTCCATTAAAAAAATATCAGCACCAGTTTTTATGATGACCCTTGATCTTGATAATTGCCTTCCATTAGTGAGGTTTTCCAGGAGCTTGTTTTATTGAGAGCTCCCACCATGCTTTGATCATGATGTTATAATATAGACTGCTTCTTATCATACTATTTTCCAACCAACATAAATCACTTAAGGGAGAAGATGATCTCAATCATAGTGGAGATCCCTCACTTCTTCTTTCTTAGATTTCTTTGCATCAGGTTTTTCTCTTATATATGAAATATGGGCTTCTTCCTTTTTCCTCTTGTCCTTTCTAAACTTAGGACAATCTCGTCTATAATGCCCAAGATCATTACATCCAAAGCATCGTTCTTTGTCCACATTTCTTTTCTTATTGTGAGGACCAATTTTACTGAATCTTCCTTTCTTCCTAGACATGGTGTCAAAGGCTTGATTCCCTACACTTGATTTTGCTTTCAATCTTGATTCTTCTATCTTACCTAGACTTTGGAATGGCATGGCTTCTTCTCTCCCATCTATGCTGGAAGTGGAACCTCTCCATTCTTTCGGTAAAGCATTTTGTACCATAGTGAGTATTTCTCTATCAGGCATTACTTCTCCCAACTTCAATGGTTGATCTCGTATTGCAAAAATCTCCATCGGATATGGAATTATTCCTTCCTTAGATATTCTCAATTTGTATAGTTTTTGTCTCAAGGATATTATTTCCTTTGTAGAACCTTTCGAGAACAGTTCCACCAATTTATCATATATTTCTTTTGAGGATTCTAGCTTTGATACATAGGGAATGAGAGAGTCTTTTATGGATTCTATAAGAATCCTTCGGGCTCTTATGTCTCCCTTCATGTATTTGATATATACTAGAATGTCTTCTTTTGGAGGTTGAGTTGTAGATCCTTCTATGAAGCCCATAACTTCATTTTCAATTAGCTTTAGATCTGTTCTTTTCTTCCATGCATTGAAGTTTGATAACCCAACCAATTTGTTGCTCTCTATACAATAAGTCATTTTGACAGATTTAGATAGTCATAGATACTTAATTGAGTGAGTGACTTTCTCCTTCAGCAGCTTCCTTGATGATGACGAAGGAGTTAGGGGCTTCTTTTAAGATAGAAATCTTCAATCTAGGTGTTCTTGAATCTGTGATGGCAAGCGATATCTTCAAAAGATGATGCCCTCTTCAGTCAATGTCTTGAATGAAAGTCTTTGATGGCAAAGATTATTTTCTTGAAAAGTTGATCCTTTGAATGATATGAAGATCTTTCTCGAAAATAGCTTGAGAGTCTTCCTTGCAAACTAATTTGACTTTTCACCCAAACTTTGACTTTTTCTTCCTGGAGTGTCTCTTTGTCAAGCAACCCTTGAGTTCAGCACCTTAGCTCTGATACCATGTTGAGAATTTGGAGGGCTAGAGATTAATTCAAAATTCTCTTCTTGATAATTAATTGTGAAGTTACTTATGTCTTCCCTTTGTTAGCATATTAAATCTTTCACCAAGTCAATTATCAAAAGACACGAGACACAAGAATTAGGCTCCTAGAGACAAGGCAAAACCTCTCCCTCTTAGAGAGGAAACCCCACGAGAAATTCTTCTTATAGATTTCAGATGACAAGTACCATGACCCAGAATTAGACCCTTGACCTATTTATGGATCCAAGACCTTTTCCTTACTTCTTTGATGTTCTTCAATGCTGGTCCTTCTTCTCTTCACCAAGTTGCATTGTTCTGCACCAGTACTTCCTTTGAACCTTTAGTTAAATCTTCAGTTGCTTGAGATATATATAGGTTGTAGTTAGGAAAGTAAATCATAGGTTTACTTTCATTCTTTCTTTCTCCTTTTGACCACTGTATCGAAGTTACCCTTTATCAGCAGCATCACTTTAGGATAGCCCGCAAACTATCTTTGGACAGATCCGTTACTTCAACCTTGCTCTTGCACTTCCTTGTCACGTTGTAACTTGTTTCAAGGTGATCCACACTTCTACTTTAGTATGCCGCAACACCTTATAACACTTAGATGATACACGGATATATATATATATATATATATAGACCAATTGTGAACCCTTTAAACATCTACACTGAAATTCGCACTTCACATAAGAGATAATGCGCACTGCACTTAGAGATGACTGAACTTCTGTGTTTTCTGCGAAGGCTACAGGGGTATATATAGTTGTTTGCCCCTATATATAAGTCGACTTGACTTGGTGAACCAGTGTGACTATTTGGGAGCCGACATGACTATTATGAGGTCGACTTCTAATACATCATTTAATCTTATCTTTCAGCATTTGAGTGAGGGTCGATAGAGCCATTCTTCCACGGTTTCTAGGACAAGGTCTTGGAGCATTTCATGAGACTAGATCCTTCTTATATATATGACACTTAATTACATTTATCCCTAGAAAACAAAAACCTTAAATAGACATCAAGAAGAAGTCTATTAACCTATAATAAACTCTTGCTCATGAAACCCATGAAGCAAGTACAAAATACATTTTATTATCTTTGTCTTCTACTTTTCATAATTACATAGTCAATATGAAGACCAATCCTAGTTACACTTTTCAACAATGATGCTCCAAATGACGTCGAGTTGCTACATTTATATGGGAGATTTTGTCCCTCAATTAAGCCAACATGTCCTTCTTTGAGACTGACTTGGCAAAGGAGGCCTAATTGACCTAGTTTACATTAAAATAATTTTCTTTCCTGACAAATAAATCCCAAGAACAGTTCTTTACATTATGACATGGACAAGGACACAACATAAACCGTAGAAGCCTACAATGGAGGCTTTGACCTATAAACAATTGACCCAAGCATGAAACCCATGCTTTAATAAGTCAATTTCTTTTTCTTTCTTTTGATAAATAAATTACATCATGACTCAAATACAATTTTGAAGACCGACACTGGTTACATTCTTCAACAATAAGTTCTCATTGTGTTGAAGATTGTTAATCCCTAGGGATTCTAAATCGTAGATTGTACATTAAATCCTTAGTCATGTGGAAACCCTCACCGTAATTTGCTTGTTACCTCATAGAAACCCTAACTCTTGATGTCTAGGGTTTGTAGGTAGTCCAGGGTATATGGAAATCCTTAACGAAAATAGAATTGAATGATGTCTAGGTTTTGAGATAATGTCCCTAGAGCTAGTTAGGGTTTGTAATAAAAATCCCTAGGAATTCATCCTTTAAAATTTAATGGAAACCGTAGATTATCATCATGCTCTTGTACTTGTATATTTTGCTTGGTTGTGCTTGTCAATGAATATTGCAGGTGCATAATGAAGGAAGCAAAATGAGAAAGATATGTTGATCTTAGGCCCTGAAGAGTGTGATGAATAGAAGGAATGGTAACTTGGTAATCAAGTTGGATCCTTGGGCACTCCGATAAAGATAGACTCATAAGGAGATGGAACATGAGGATGTTGATAGGGAGCCCTTCAAAGTTTGTAGAAGCAGCAAATCTAGGTATGTTTAATTTGTAAAATTTGTAACAACCCTCCATCATAAAATAAGATATGATCATTTTGTTTTTAAAATTTCTACTAATGACTCTCTCATGTCTAAGGTTTTGCTATAAAATCATAAAGATTCTTATATTGTTAGGGTGTTTGATTTGTAGATTAAATCAACCCTTGTAGTATTATTTTTTGATACTTTGATAAAAGCCATAACCTTTTTTATTTTTAGGGTTTGTTGATAGTATCTAGGGCATATGACAAAACCCTAGCAAAGGTTAATGTAAAAGCTTAAGGAATGAAAGTGAAACCCTAGGTGTAAGTGTTTTTGTTGTGATTGAAACCCTAACCAAGTTTAGATTTTGAGATATCGAAGGTTTAATCCTTTATTGAAGTTTTGATAGCCTTAGATGCTCTCTTTGTGATGTCATGATAACTCTAGGTTGATGATGTTAACCTCGTACTCTTGTACATATATATTTGTGCTTGGTTGTACTTGTTGATGAGATTTGCAGATACATAGTTGTCAAAGCTGTAAAAATGTAAACCTACCACATACTCAATGATGGCTTTATGATGATGGTGAGCATGATGGAAAGAGGGAATTGTAAGAACCCTGATGACATTGAAGTTTACATTGTTGATTGAAGGGACTTTGTTGTTCTGGAAGGTCGAAGCTCTATGATAATGTAATGACGCAAGAAGAAGAACCTGTGTGGCTAGATGAAATGATGATGGACTTATCTCCCTAGTTGAGAGGGAGGACATGATTCTCTATTTCATGTCTCATGCACTAGGCCAGGACTAACAATCGTACGTCTAGTGAAGGCCATGAGGGGAGAATGTGATCAGATAATAGCTAAAGCACTATTGGTGGTTAGTTTTGATGAATCATGAATAAGACTCAGTTGTTTTTAGTGTTGAGGCTGAGTTTGGTGTTGCTTGTAAGGTTGGAAAAGGAAACTTTTGTCAAGATTTGTTTGGATATTGAGATAACCTCGTAAACATCAGAATGGTTGAAGACCCCATGTTTTATGCTAGGATATTGATTATAAGTACCAATACTGGCTCTTTTCTGTCTTCATACATGACTCCTCATCATGATCCATGGTCTACTTATTTTCCCTGATCTAGATTTATGCAGGAACACAATAATATACAGAAATAAACCTAAACATAGAGATGCAGTGGAAATAATACTTCATTTCATTAATATCAAATAACAGAAATATGCTTATAGACATAATGAAAATAAACTAGCTAGGGCGTTGGTAGCTTATCTCTGAGAAGAGATGTGGCGGCTACATGCCTCTGAACTGTGTTACAATGAGGCTCGAAGGCTTATTTATTGTTGAGAAACAATCGAAAACCCTAAACATCCAAAAACCTAACCCTAGGAGATGAAGCGCCAAAATTGTGGGCCCCGTTTGGGTAAATTGGTACATCAATCTTCCCGAGGATGTAAACTTGGCATATGATCTCTGTTTGACACGCTCAATACCTCGTTAGAAATACCTATCTGAGGACTACAAGTTTTGATTGAACAACATTGGTCTATGGCCCATGTTGCTCCCGGTTTTTCCAAAAAATGTCATTTAAGGCCTCAAAACGGCTTCGGAAGTTCAGGACCCAAAAAATTGCTAAAAATAGTAAGTTGTGCTGAAACTAAAAAACTGGAAGAACCGATGGTGGAAGTTCAAATGGAATAGGTGGGTGGACACCAATATCCACCTGGATCATTAGGGCCTCAAAACAGCTCCGGAAGTTCAGGACCTAAGAAACTGCGAAAAATAGTAAGCTATGCTGAAAGTGAAAAACTAAAAGAATTAACGTTGGGGGTCCAAATGGAATAGGTGGGTGGCCACCAATATCCACTTGGATCATTCCTACCCCCTTAGGAAGCAATGGTCCCCATTGCGTTGCGTTGAGTTCCTCCATGAGATGAGGCAAATTCTGGTGAACTTGGTATTGGATTTGTCGAAGATGTCATGGACCTGTTGGCGGACGTGTTGGATGCGTTCAATAATTTTGGTTGCTTTATCAGACTCAGATAGTATATGTGTGGATTCTGTTTCTGTGGCCGCATGAGGTATGGAAACATCAAGCGGCAACGCGCCTGGGGTTGGATCAATGGAGTGCTTGACCTGATAGTATAGAGGAACCTCCGCGGGTGAGGAGAAAATGTCCTCGTATTCCTCCACGACTTTGTCCATCTATTTTTGTCGTGCAGGGGAGCCCGATTTTGAGGTTGTGGCCACAATCTTCTTCTTGCCTTGTGGATGAATTGTAATGCAAATAAATTTTATGGTTTGGGAAACAAACTTACTGCATTGTTTTGCAGTAGTCAAAGAGATGGAAGGAAGCGGTACTACCTCCGATATCCTATACAATTTATTTCCCAAAGTAATAACAACAGAACGAGGCCTAGACTCATACACAACATATCACTTCCACAAGTATGGTTGGCCCAATAATACATCAGACACATCAAGAGGAGCAACATCACATAGTACTCATCTGTGAATGGCTTGATGTTGTACGGAAGGCAGAACTACTGGTGGACGTGAAGATCTCTTTCTTGGTGAAGCCACCCAATGGTATATGGTTGCGGGTGTGCTATGGTCGACAGGTTGATCCGCTTCACAACCTCTGCTGAAATGAGGTTCTTTTGGCTTCCGTTATCGAAAAGGAATTACAGTGGAGAACCCTTCACCCACATTTGCGAATGGAAGAGGTGCTCCCTCTCCTTTGGATCCTCGGGATCCTCCCTCTAGAGCTTGGTGGTGGCAACAGTAGCACTGGGATCTACATCAATGATCTACTTCCCTTTGTCATCACCCTTGTCTGGTTTTGACTCAGGATCAGGACATGCATCTGATTCGAGCACCTTCAATTCGGCTACTAGTGACTGGCCCGAAACTCGTTTGTGCTGTGAGTGGGGCTGTTATGAAATTCACACCACTTCCCCATGTCCTTTGGATTTGTGGTGTTGTTCTGAGTCACCCCGCTTTGGCTTTCCCCCTTGTTCAGTGGTTCGAGGGCGCCTTTCCCTGGCTTCGAATTCGCAGATCCAAAGTCTCGCTTCTTCTGCTTAAATTTCTGTTCGATCTTAGCAGCATAGCGATATGCGATATTAAGCGAGGTATCGAAACATCAGGCGGCAACGCGCCTGGGGTTGGAACAATGGAGTGCTTGACCTGACAGTGTAGAGGAACCTGTGCGGGTGAGGAGAAAATGTCCTCGTATTCCTCCACGACTTTGCCATCTATTGCTGTTGTGCAGGGGAGCCTGGTTTCGAGGTTGTGGCCACAATCTTCTTCTTGCCTTGTGGATGAATTGTAATGCAAATAAATTTTCTGGTTTGGGAAACAAGCTTACTGCATTGTTTTGCAGTAGTCAAAGAGATGGAAGGAAGCGGTACTACCTCTGATATCCTATACAATTTATCTCCCAAAGTAATAACAACAGAACGAGGCCTAGACTCATACACAGCATATCGCTTCCACAAGTATGGTTGGCCCAATAATACATCAGACACATCAAGAGGAGCAACATCACACAATACTCATTTGTGAATGGTTTGATGCTGTACGGAAGGCGGAACTGCTGGCAGACGCGAAGATCTCTTCCTTGGTGAAGCCGCCCAATGGTATATGGTTGCTTGTGTGTTATGGTCGGCAGGTCGATCCACTTCACGACCTCTACTGAAATGAGGTTCTTTTGGCTTTCGCTATCGACAAGGAATTGCAGTGGAGAACCCTTCACCCACATTTGCGAATGGAAGAGGCGCTCCCCCTCCTTTGGATCCTTGAGATCCTCCCTCTGGAGCTTGGTGGTGGCAACAATGGCACTAGGATCTACATCAATGATCTGCTTCCCTTTGTCATCACCCTTGTCTGGTTCTGACTCAAGATCAGGACATGCATTTGATTCGAGCGCCTTCAATTCAGCTACCAGTGACTAGCCCGGAACTCGTTTGTGCTGTGAGTGGGGCTGTTATGAAATTCACACCACTTCCCCATGTCCTTTGGATTTGTGGTGTTTTTCTGAGTCACCCCGCTTTGGCTTTGCCCCTTGTTCTGTGGTTCGAGGGCACCTTTCCCTAGCTTTGGATCCGCGGATCCAAAGTCTCGCTTCTTCTGCTTAAATTTCTACTCGATCTTGGCAGCATAGCGATATGCCATGCCAAGCGAGGTAATGTCGAGGAACTCCATTTTCTCTTGAATGTATCTGTGCAAATAGTTGTGGTACTTGAGCACCAAATATCTCTTTGATTCTTTAATACCCAACTTTGTGCGCAAAATATGGAAAAAATTTGTCAGTTCGTGCACATCTTGATCCCTTCGTTGCCGCTGCCTAGTCCATTGGATGTACTTGTCCTCATAGCTCCCCACGGCATAATATTGTTCCTTGATTTCATCTCGAAATGAATTCCAAGTGAGTGTGGCCGAGAATAGAGGGGGTTCCCTCTCATCCTTTTTCTCATAGTAGGTTTCCCACCAGTCTTTGACATGGGGGGCGACTTTGAGGAGTGCAAAGATAATCTGTTCACGGTCGAAGAAATCATGGACCGAGAAATACCCTTCCAACAAATTCAACCATCTATCTACAGCGTCTGCATCTATCTGGCCTTCAAATACAGGAATGTCGAAGTTGACTTGTACCTTGAAAGGAGAGGTGCCTCCAAAGTGGCTGCAGGATGTAGATGAGCCATCAGTGGGCAGTCGTTGAAGGATCTGGGCAAAGTTATCCATCATCGCATTCCTTTGTTTCTGGAGGGCCTCCTCGAGCAATAATTTGATAGGATCTCCTGCTCCCTCGTCTTTCTTTTCTTCCGCCATGGGGGGTCGTTGGGGTTTGCAAGGCTGATCTTGCAAGGGTTCAACCAAATCGACCCCTAACTCCTTATACCCTCACCTCGTTGGGGACATGCAAAGAAAAACAGAGAAAGAGCAGACCACTCTGATATCATTGATCCAGATTTATGCAGGAACACAATAATATATAGAAATAAACATAAACACAGAGATGCAGCGGAAATAATACTTCATTTCATTAATATCAGATAACAGAAATATGCTTACAGAGATAATGAAAATAAACTAGCTAGGGCGCTGGTAGCTTATCTCTGAGAAGGGATGTGGCAGCTACAGGCCTCTGAATTGTGTTACAATGAGGCTCGAAGGCCTATTTATTGTTGAGAAACAATGGAAAACCCTAAACATCCAAAAACCTAACCCTAGGAGATGAAATGCCAAAACTGTGGGCTCCGTTTGGGTAAATTAGTACATCAATCTTCCTGGGGATGTAACTTTGGCATACGATCTTTGTTTAACACGCTCAATACCTCGTTAGAAATATCTATCTGAGGACTACAACTTTTGAGTGAGCAACATCGGTTTTCAGGACCCAAAAAATTGCTAAAAATAGTAAGTTGCGCTGAAACTGAAAAAGTGAAAGAACCAATGGTGGGGTTCAAATGGAATAGGTGGGTGACCACCAATATCCACCTGGATCATTAGGGCCTCAAAACGGCTCTGAAAGTTTAGGACCCGAAAAACTGCTAAAAATAGTAAGTTGTGCTGAAACTGAAAAACTGAAAGAACTGATGGAAGGGGTCCAAATGGAATAGGTAGGTGGCCACCAATATCCACTTGGATCATTCCCACCCTTGTGATCTAGCATGTGAGTATTGTGATTCTCATGCCTCTTTATTTTACCTCATGATTAATCATAGGGATACGGGGTGTGATATTGATCTAATCATATGTTGGTTGTAAGTGTTATATGACTATAATAAGGTCATGCATTGTAGTGTAGTTCATTGCATATTGTATGAACATTCTAACATCATTCATATCATGTTTCATGTAGATTAGATTGCACTTAGAATGGATTTTATTTCTATATGGATTTATACATTCATATAAAACATGAGCAACACCCAATGCGCATGCTCCCAAACAAGTTGATTGCAATGTGTAGGTTACAGGTCTGCAAGCCCAGGGATTTTTGGAGTTCTCATGAAGTCCCCATTAGAGCATATGGACCATGTGCTTTACAGTGAACTCATGTCCTAGAGTTGGAGCTAGATGTTACTCACCAAAATGGGTAACCATATAGGAGAAAAAAATTCTCCAATCCTTCACATGTATTTAGCTAGCCATGCAACCCATGATAGCCACCACTAGCTGATGATGAGCCAATATATCTCTTCCAACTGAATTGGCCATATGCTTCTCACCCATCCGGCAAGAGCGCATGGAGAAAGGTGGGTTTTTGATCAAAAGTTACTCTATTCATTTTGCAATTTGTTGCTTGTGGTTGTTTTTATTTCGGCATTTGATATGGATTATGGGGTGAACTGGAAGAAGGAGGGGTTTTGACCATGATCTTATTCCCTCACCTTAAATGGGGGGTTAATCTTTGATCTTAGTCCAGTGGGACCTCCCCTGATGGACCAATGGGTACAGGAGGGGCACTACTTTGGAAGCCCTGATTGAGATAGCGTAGTTCCATCTCTCCCTCTGCCATACTTACTACTTTCCATCATACATTACAAGCCCTTATCTCACATCCACTCTTCGGGTTCAACTGACCATTGTTTCTCTAGGATTTGGCACCCATACATCCACATGTGTGGGTAGGGCCCGGAACCTTTCCCTGGGAGGTTGATGTAGCTAAAAGAAAAAGAAAGAGCATATGATGGCCACAAAACAAAACAAAACAAAGAGTATCAAAATGCAAAAGATGGTTAGTACATACAAATTAGCATGTAGGCAAAAGCCTAGAATGAGCTATACCTCACTCATTATGGCCACACTCGGTTCTTGAGCACATGTTGCTCCAGTACATCATGAAGGAACCCTTGCATGTCCCAACCCTAATGAGAAATGAAATGTCTCATCCTTAGGGGGTAATACAACTGCAATATCATTCAAAGCAAGCTCTAACCCTTTGAGCTACAAGCAGTAATACAACTAAAAATCAAGCAAAAGTAAAAGGTGCACAAGGAGGGCAGAAAAACAAAGGCTAAGTTGGTAACTCATGCATCCACGATTGCTCCCTCCTCACGTTTATACACTCAAGATGTGGATCCCCATCATGTTGGTCCCTTTGACCATGGCACTTGGCCATGAAGTTTTCTCCCCTCTGTACCATCATTATTATTCACCAAATGGTCCATGTGGGGAATAAAGATAGGCGCACTAGTACAATAATAAGATGGGTGTTTCCACCCTTATATAGTGTGATCACCTTTACAAGGCTAAAGCCTAATACAACAAGTGTTCCTTTAAGGCTTAAGCTACATGTCCTATTAGATACATATCCATGATGCTTGCATAAAACCTAGGACATAAGCATGTCCATAAAGGCAGGGAGTTACCACCCATGACAGGGTAGTCGCCAAAGCCATAAAACTAAGCACCATGAAGATGAACTAAGAGAATCTGTCATGACCGTCTATCGATCTTGACTGTCTACCCAAGCGAAAGTAGGATAGACTTTTACACTTCATCCCACATGGCCTTATACTGACATAAATTTGCACATATTTGGGCTTACAAATGGTGTGATCAATTTTTTTTTGGGTACCCTTGCTAAAAGAGGGGTCACAATGACAACATTCTCAAACCTAGAGGAATACATCTTTATGGTGCTCCCATCAACTAGGGGCACCAAGAGACATACTCGTAGTGGCATTCCTTTTGACTTCAGATCAGTGTGGACTCAATGGATTATTCCCCTTCCCCAAATATCTTAGTGACATTGCCAAACCAAATCCCTTGCCAGCAGATAGACATGATCAACTAAACATCAATGGAATCTCTTCTAGATAGTAGCCCAATAGGTGGCACAAATCTTCCATTAGCTCTTCTATGGAACGTCATTCTATTCTAAGTTTTCTTCATTTGGCCTCTAAGTTTAAAAGAGAGAGATCTAATGGACCATGATCTCCAGTTCCTAGATCCTTTCTCTCTATACATCTCCCTCCACATGCAATCACTTATACTTGCAGTCGAGACTTTTTCATGCTTTAGCATAGATCTTGGGCCTTACTTTAATTTCTCTCTTTATATAGGAGGCATTTTATTGCTCCTTTGTATCAACATGAACTTAGCAATCCCATTGACCTATTTTTGTGGTCTTATCTTATCTATGAATCTGTTCTTGGTTGCTTCCACACACCACATGGAGTGTCAAATTTTATCAGGTGCACCACTGAGGTGAAGCAAAGGTGTCCTCTTTCCCCACATTATTTAGGATATATCTAGATGAGCTGGACTTTTCATAGTAGTATGCATTCTTGAATTTGTGGGAATGATTTGGAGCAAAATATATTTGAAGATCTGAATTATCTATTGTTTTGGTTCATTCTCTTTTTTTTCTTAATGTGTTGTATGTATGCCATTTCCCCATATCTGAAACCTGACTTTATGAAGCATCTGGTGGGTCCAGATCTGGAGCTGTATTTGTTTACATGCAACTTGGCAACAAGTTGGTCAGATCTTATTATAGAGTTCCTTGGTGGTAATTCATAAAAGGTCTTCCATTGGACCGTTTCCATTTCTTCCAAATAGGTCCATAACAACCGAGATTTTCTTAAACAAAATCCTTCATTATCATCTGACATAGTTCAATAAATGCTTATCAACGGACTGAACTTGGTGGAACTGATTAATATATCTGCAGGAACAATGCACGTCCACTTCCAGCAAATCATCCCAAGTATGAAATCCTTTTTTCACCAACTGTTTTCTGAGAAAAGAAAGGAATTAGCCCAGACTGCCTTCACTCTATCAAGAAAGTCCTGAACGATTTGTAGCCAAGTCCCATCTAATCAACAATCCACATAGTCCCAGTGCAACTGCTTGGACACCAACTGCTAAGCTGGGAAGATCCTCTTAAGAGCACATCGACTGGAAATGTCGAAGGATCCAGCCGCATCAATTATGTTATAGAAACCAGAGGAGCCAGGTATGTCATTAGAATGTATCATTCTGGATGGGGTGCCCAAGTATCTGCCACGGAGAATTGCCACTGATTGTTTTGGTGACCCATTTTTCCACTAGGATAGTCGCCTGGGCACTTATATTTTTCAGTCCCTACATCCTTTCAAAAGTAAGTACAGAGACACAAGGATAATGTCTAAGAAGCATCTCATTTGCATGTACCCAACACTAGAAGGAAAGAGCAAGAGAGTAGCAAACATGACTGGCTGCAAGCCATGTTTTGCAAATTAATATTTAAGGGGTTAGCTTTTCCTTTTATAGTATTTACTGTAATTCTTGAGTCTCATATATATAATGATAATTTGGAATTCCTTCCAGCAGGAATAGATAATCTTTGTCAGAGGATAGAATTTCCACAATATACACTCAAATCTAATAAATCTCATATCATGTTTTATAGCTTTTGCCTTCAGTGTTTAGAGTCTCCAGTGTATAGATTCTCAAATACTGGCTCATTGAAATGAAGCACCTGGTTATATGACATGTCTATCTTTGCTATGATTTAGCATATGTCATGCTAAATCATAGCAAAGATAGACATGTCATATAACCAGGTGCTTCATTTCTTAGATTTCGAAGTCTTCACATCTCTCTATATTTAACCTCACTTGATCAAAAGTTCTCTGATCATGACTCGTTCCCAAATCATGCTATATTCCTTCTTTCTGTGAAATCTGATATTTATGTTCAGTTATATTGTACCTTGTAAAATCCTTCTTTGTGTGAAATCTGATATTTATGTTCAGTTATATTGTACCTTGTAAATTCCTTCTTTGTGTGAAATCTGATATTTATGTTTTCCGTAATACTGTACCTTGTAGATTTTGATGTTTTATTGTTCCTTCCCATGTACTGTTTGGACAGGGAGCTCCAAATCAAAGAGCGATCCATTCATCTAAAGCAGTGGGCGAACCTCCTTTATTTTTAGCATCTGCTGCATTTTTCGCTATCAAGGATGCCATTTTAGCAGCGAGGAAGGATACAGGACATGAGGGTTGGTTTGTTCTTGACAGTCCAGCAACTCCAGAGAGGATCCGAATGGCTTGTGCAGACGAGTTTACACAACCCTTTGCTGACTCAGAATTTCGTCCTAAACTGAGCGTATAAACATGTCATTCAGTGTAATAGAAATCAAATACTCTCGGGTATTTCCACTGAATAGAGATATGCTATAAATTTTAGAGCATGTTCCTGAAATTTAACTTCGCTGGAAATAATCATTGTTTAAGTTAGGTTAGCGTTGTCAAAAATGAAATGGAAGAATTGCATTTCATTTTCTGGTATGTATATTCCTTATGTACAGCAAAGGTGGCTTTTTTTTAAATTGGTCGGGGTAGGTATTGTCTATTTTTTTCATTTTTATTTGACATTTGTTAAGCTATGTTTTGACATAGGTCAATAATTACACATTTGATTGTAAAATGGACCATTTTGCTAAATAAAATTTGTTTATATATAAATGAATGTTATAAATAATAATGATGAACTTATCATGGACAAACTTATTAGAATCTAAAATCTTTAGGAAATTAGTGGGCAGGGGAATCACTTGGCACGAATCTAGTTTTTTAAATTTATTTAAAGTCAATGTGACCTAACAAATTTTGTTGTGCCCAGAACCACATTCTACAGCCCAATATGACCACGATGTGTAAGTATGTCACGTCCTAAAAAATAATGAAAATAATTTTCATTAATGTCGGTCAAAACATGAACTTGAATCTTAAATCATATATAACTTTTTAATATTATTTATAGGCTAAGATTAATTATTAAAATAAAATTATGTATTATTGTGCCACAGGCTCTCTACAACTGAATATGGGGGTAGATCTCACGTAAACACACACGTAAACATGAAAGAAAGAAAGAAAAAAAAAAAAATTAATGTCCACGAAGCTAAAAATAGCCTATGGGACAGATTGCTTCTCTATCTGACTCTTGTATTCAGCCCTTTTTTTGTGAAGTTTTACAATGACCACTCCCAGCTTATCGACAAACTCTTCGCTGAATAGATTATCCCAAGAATTAGCTGCCAGAATACCTACATAGTTTTCCCTGGTGTCTTTGAAGGCCTCACATTCTAGAATGAAATGTTTTTATGTTTCCACTTTTCCAGAGGAGCAAAAAATACATACTCTTTCTTCCCACATTTCTTTTGGCCTTTTCCAGCGCCCCGTTTCACAACGGAGTTGATGAGAATTAGTCCTTAATTGAGCAATGAGAATTTTAGATCTCCAAGAAATATTAACCCCTATGTACGCCTTTTGTTGATGGTTATGCATGGAGTTA
>CM076577.1:270696397-270797396 GCA_034641835.2 Pinus albicaulis
TCCTAGAGAAAGTTGATTTGCAGGAGAGAAATAAAGTTTTCCAGTAGAGATCGATTTTCCAGTGGCGGTCGTGTTATTCTGCCAGGATGTGTGAGTTGCTAGAGGTGGTCGAGTTATCTGCCAGGGTTGCATGTGTTGATTGATTCAGGGTCATAGAGGAGGGTTGAATTGATTCAGAGAGGCCAAATAACTTCGAGGAGGTCATAGGTCAAGTAATAAACAGAAATGCACCAATACAAATATAAACTGAACCAGATCACTGAATCATGACACATATAATACCAAAATCTGAGCCATTTTATTAATCAGAAAGTACATAGAGAGGAGTACAAGAAATCAGAATCAGTGCACCTATCCTTGCCCTAGGCAAGTGATGACCCTCCCATACAAGAAAATGGCTGCAATATGGACAGCGTCCTGGCTGCTCTGAAGACTGGAGATGAACTGCGCTGAATACTGGGCTGGTCTCAAGCTGCAACCCTCACAGATGGAAAACGCTGTCTCTGCTAGTGACAGCGCAGAAACAGGTGAAGCACAAGCCCTCAACCCTCCAGTCAGATAAACCTGCTACAGAGTGCTGGAAAACGCTGATGAGCCCTTCTCACAATAGCCTGTTCCTCAGATCTGCATCCCACCTGATGGATCTGAAGCCCCCAATCAGGTCTGCGTCCTTCACTCCCTGAACTGCGTCCTCCAATATCAGATCTGCTGCAAAACCCTCAGATCTATGCTAGATCTGGAACTATCTCCTCAGATCTACAGCCTCTAGGGCTAGATCTGGTGTTTCCCCTTCAGATCTGGACTAGATCTGACAGTATCTCCTCAGATCTGTTACTCCTCCAACTGGATCTAGTGCAAAACCTTCAGATCTGCAACATACAAGACTGGATCTGCAACATACAGGACTAGATCTGCAAGATCTGTCCTTCCCAAAGCTGGATCTAGCGATAACCCCTCAGATCTGCAACCCTTACCTCCTGAAATGGACAGCGTCCTCACTCTAGGGCTAGACAGCGTCCTCCTGCCTCCCAAACAGCGTTTTCTCTGTCAGTCTGGAACTGCGTCCTCCTTGGACAGCGTCCTCCTCCTCCTGAAGGATCAGCGTCCTCTCTCCAGATGAGACAGCGTCCTTCTCCTTCAAGAATCAGCGTTCCTCCTTCCCTTGCTCTGCGCAGCCACAAGAGGGCTTTCTCCTCCTCAGATATGCTTCAGAACTACTGCTGCTTGCTGCTGAAAAACCTTGCTAGGGCGGGCACTCGAAGTCCCCCGAAGCTAAGGGTAGAACCAGAAAAACCTTACCAGGGCAGGCACTCGAAGTCCCCCGAGGCTAAGGGTGAGATCTTCGACCGGAGACACTCGTGCACTAAGCAGTGCTGCAGACCGACTAAACAACCGGCGTGCTGAAGCAGACAAAGTCTAGCTGTCAATAAGAATATCAAATCATGGATGATCAAATGAGGTGAGAGCCTCTCCTTTTATAACACCCTCAGATATGCTTCAGAACTGCTGCTGCTTGCTACTGAAAAACCTTGCTAGGGCGGGCACTCGAAGTCCCCCGAAGCTAAGGGTAGAACCAGAAAAACCTTACCAGGGCAGGCACTCGAAGTCCCCCGAGGCTAAGGGTGAGATCTCCGACCGGAGACACTCGTGCACTAAGCAGTGCTGCAGACCGACTAAACAATCGGCGTGCTGAAGCAGACAAGGTCTAGCTATCAATAAGAATATCAAATCATGAATGATCAAATGAGGTGAGAGCCTCTCCTTTTATAACACCAATCTCCCTCCAAAACTCAACTCACCCTGGATCTGCGCAGTTTACCTTGGGTTAACCTTATGTCTCCTCCACCATATCCACGTGGACCCCCAAGGCCCCCTCTCTAAGTTACAACGTCAAGCTACTAGGAAAAAGAACACTTTATTATAAAGTGAGGTGGCTAAAGTGAGGTGACACCTCTTATTTCTCACTTTATTTATTATTCCTATCTAAAGCAGCAAAATAACACAAAAATGCAATATTCCAATTAGCAAAGCTAATTGGGAATATTACAGTCTCCCCCGGCCAAACGTTGCTTGTCCTCAAGCAACTGAAGTGAGGGATGCTGCAAGATCTTCTCATCCTCCCAAGTGGCATCCTCATCTGGCAGATTCTTCCATCTCACCAGGAACTCTCTGATCTTCCTGCTACGCAACTGTCTCTCTCTGGTGTCAATAATGGCCTCTGGCTGTAATACCAAGTGCCCCTCATCATCTGTCGGAGGTAGCTCCCCGGTGACTGTCACATGCTGGCCCAGTGCCTTCTTCAGGCATGATACATGGAAAGTGTTATGAATCCGGCTGCCTTGGGGCAACTCTAACTCATATGCAACCTGTCCGATCCTCCGAATCACCCTGTATGGTCCATAAAAACGAGGCTTAAGCTTCTCTGCCCCCTTCTGTTTGAGTGAAGACTGGCGGTATGGCTGTAACCGCAAGTAGACCAAATCCCCTACCTCAAAGTGTCTCTCCACTCGGCCCCTGTCTGCATATAACTTCTGCTGATTTTGGGCGGTGGCTATGTTGTCCTTGAGAGTCAGAAGGATGTCTTGGCTCTCTTGGATCCATAGTTTGGCTCGTGGAGCCCTGCTAACCCCAAACATCACATCCACAAAAGACAAGGAATGATATCCATACAAAGCATAAAACGGTGTCATGCCGATAGACATATGATGGGTTGTGTTGTAGCAGTACTCGCCCAGATGTAGCCATTTCAGCCACGCTCGCTGCTGCCCACTGACGTAGTTACGCAAGTAGCCCTCCAGCCACTTGTTAACTATCTCTGTCTGCCCGTCCGTCTGGGGATGATAGCTGGTGCTCGGTGTCAACTCGGTCCCTACTAGTCGAAAGAGCTCCTGCCAAAATCCACCCATAAAGCGGCTGTCCCTGTCACTAACAATGGTCTTGGGTAGACCATGCAATCTGAAAACCCCCCGGAAAAACAACTCTGCCACCTGTGCTGCTGTGTAGTGTGCCGAAATGGCAAAGAAGTGAGCATACTTCGTTAGCCGGTCAACTACTACGAAGATGCAGTCCTTGCCCTGCACTGTGGGCAAACCCGTGATGAAATCCATCGAGACACTCTCCCACTTCCCCTCAGGAATGGGAAGCGGCTGTAACAACCCTGCGGGATGGTTCATCTCCCCTTTGTTCCGCTGGCAAACCTCGCACTCCCTGACATGCTGGAGTACGTCCCCCTTGAGGCCCTTCCATGCAAATCTCTCCCGGATGGCCCTGTACATCTTGGTGAACCCCTGATGGCCCGCCAATGGTGAATCATGAGAGGCATGGAGTATCTTCTCCTTGAGCTGAGATCCCTCAGTCAAGAAGATCCGATCCCTGTAATAGATGACCTCATCTGCCACCCTGTATCTGCTATCTGCTACCTGTCCATCCAACACCTCGCATGCAAATCTATCCTTGGAATACTCAACCAGTAGTCGAGCCTTCCAATCGGCGTCCAAGCTCATGAGGGATAATGTGGCTGGTCTACGGGAAAGGGCATCTGCTACCACATTGTTCTTCCCTTTGACATACTCTATGTCAAAATCGTAGGCCTGGATCTTGCTGATCCACTTCTGCTGCCTCTCCTGTAACTGCTTCTGCTCCAGAAAGTACTTCAGGCTGTTATGATCTGTCCTGACTCTGAATCTGCCGCCTACCAAGTACTGCCGGAATTTGGCCAATGCATGCATGATGGCCAACATCTCCTTATCATAGATAGGATAAAGTCTCTCATGCGGAAGGAGCTTCCGGCTCTCGAATGCAATCGGATGACCCTCCTGCATCAAAACTGCTCCAATCCCTTCCCCCGATGCATCGCATTCCAGGATAAAGGGCTGAGTAAAATCGGGCAATGCCAGCACCGGACAACTACTCATCACCTCCTTGAGCTTATCAAAAGCTCGTTGGGCGGTATCCGTCCAACTGAATGCCCCCTTCCTCGTCAGCTCTGTGAGGGGTGCAGCAAGCTGTGAGAAGCCCTTGACGAACTTCCTGTAGTAAGTACAGATACCAATGAACCCTCTACACTCTGTCACATTCCGCGGCTCTGGCCAGTCTCTGATAGCCGGATCTTCTCGTCATGGACTCGCACTCCGTCCACTCCTATGATGTGTCCCAAATACAACATCTCTGTCAACCCAAACTCACACTTGGAGAGTTTGGCAAAGAACTGCTGCTCCTCCAGAATGCGCAAGACTGTCTCAATGTGCTGGAGGTGCTCCTCCCAGGTCCTGCTGTATATGAGAATATCATCAAAGAAAACTAGCACGAACTTCCTCAGATGATCCCTGAAGATATGGTTCATACAAGGCGAAAAGTGGCAGTGCATTGAGGTGGAGTCCAAATGGCATGACAAAAACTCAAAAGTGCCGTAATGCAGCACTGGCCGATCTTAGGGAATAATCTGTTCCCTCATGCGATGTCGTTAATTTGGGATCAATCTTTGAAAATATACTCTCAACTCGTTATCGACTCATCGATCACAGGAATAGAGATGCAGGTTCTTCAGAATCTTCTTGTTCGGTGCCACAGCAATGTCACACATGCGTAATGTCTTAGTCCTTCTTCTTCTGGCACAGAATAAGCGAAAAGGAGCTGATGCTTGGGCAGGCCTGTGCCCAAGGGCTAACAGCTCCTGAATGGCCCGCTCTATCTCATCCCTGTAGGCCTTAGGATGCCTATAAGGGGTGGTGATCACTGCCTGTATCCCCTGCTCCAACTCTATCGTGTGCTCAAACCCCCGATCTGGTGGCTGTCCCGGTGGAATGTCTCCAAACACTACTGCATATCTGTCGAGAAGAGTCTGTAGGTCAGGGTGCACTGCCCTGCCTGTATCTACCATCTCTGAAGCCCGCAGCTCAACTGCCCACTCTATGTCTCCCCTGCGGAATGTCGCATCCATGCTGTGTGCCGATACTGTCTGGGGCGGATATGTATTCTGACCTCGGATCTTCTCATGCCTCCCCGTCTTGGGATCATCCCACTCCATTTCCAAGGCCTTCCAATCTGTGGTGACCTTTCCCAGAGTGATAAGCCACTGCACTCCCAATATCACATTGGTGTCCGGAATGTCCACCACAAAGAAGTGATCAGTCAACGTATAGGTGCCCATTGTCACTGATAACTCAGGTACATATCGAGCACAGGCCATGGTCTGATCTCCTGGAACCAGAACTGAAAACCCATCAAAGCTCTCTGTGGGTATGCCTCTCCGTGCTACCATCTGGGCATCGATGAAATTGTGGGTGGCCCCACTGTCAACTAGAACTGAAACTCGCTGACCCCGTACTGTCCCACGTACGCGCAATGTCAGATACTTGGGGACTCCTCGTAATGCTGCTAGAGCTCCCCCAGTAGGTGCAAATGATGCCTCTCCTGCATCGGGTGGCGGAGGCGGTAAAGCACTCTGCGCTGCATAACACTCTCCTGCCTCCTCATCCTCCAACTCATCCTCTTCTCCATTGCCCTCGGAGAAGACCTCTATGAAATGTGCCTTCCCTGCTGTGCACTTGTGTCCTGGTGCCCATGGCTCCTGGCAGGTGAAGCACAATCGCTTCCGTCTCAGCTCTCTCCTAGCCTCATCATCATACTGTCCTCGTCCGGGATTCGCCTTGGGAGGCGGGACCCTCATGTCCTTACCCTTAGGCTGGAAAGCCTGTCTCTGGGGATAAGGTGGCCGAGTCCTGGGCAACACATCCTGTAGGTCACGGGCCCTGCTGATAGCATCCTGAAGTGTAGCCGGTTTGTTTGACCGGACTAGACCACGAAGTGGTTCTGACAGCCCGTCCAAAAACATCGTGATCAACCGAGCTGCTGATATGTCAGGTACCATCACTGAAACCCTCAAAAAGTCAGAGATGTATGCCTCTGCACTACCTGTCTGTTTGAGCTTGGTCAGCTCGAGGAAAGGCTGATCTGGGTCCTTCTGATCAAAGCGTTTCACCACCCTCCTGGTGAACTCAGCATATTGAATCAAAAATGGGAATGCTGATGTTGTCAACCCATAAACCACCGATTCTAGACTCACCCTCTAGATGTCGACCATCTTAATACAGCCTCATATAAAACATCTGGTTAAAGCAGAAGTAAGGTCTGGACTACTGCACTTAGACTGCATGGTGTGTTCACATCAGTATAAAACAGTAATTTCTTTGTTCTTTGGTGATTCCTATTGCAGGTGAGAACCAGTCTCTTATTAAGATCATGAGGATTCAAAACTGAGGAGCTGGAGATATCGTCCAGAAGGAGAGAGCATCATGATTCTGACCAAGCTATTGTCACAAGTAAAGCTGGCATTAGTCGGGACCCTCATCTCTTGATGCCGTTTGCTCCACTTCCTCTACCGGAAAAGTAGGCATGGTAGGTCGCGTGTCCATGGAATCGGCCTTCTGCGCTGTCACAATGGGAATAGCATCTGGTATGTAACTAGACGTTCCCGATCCTTCCCCTACCTGAAAGGCCCTAAGGGGCTCTTTCTGCGTCCCTTCTGCAACCTTCTTTGTTACCTCCTGCATGAATGCATCCATCTTTGCATCCATCTTCTCAGTCCACTTTGCAAATATGGCCTCCATTGCATTCCTCCGTTCTGCCTCTGAATCAGAATCGCTTCCCCCGAGGAGAGTGGGGCGACCCCTAGGTGCCATAGATTGCTAGCACCACAGGCTGAGCCAGATCTAAGCTCTGATACCACTGTAATATCCCCAAAGGGTAATAACCAGTAATAAACAGAAATGCACCAATACAAATATAAACTGAACCAGATCACTGAATCATGACACATGTAATACCAAAATCTGAGCCATTTTATTAATCAGAAAGTACATAGAGAGGAGTACAAGAAATCAAGAGTCAGTGCACCTATCCTTGCCCTAGGCAAGTGATGACCCTCCCATACAAGAAAATGGCTGCAATAAGGACAGCGTCCTGGCTGCTCTGAAGACTGGAGATGAACTGCGCTGAATACTGGGCTGGTCTCAAGCTGCAAACCCTCACAGATGGAAAACGCTGTCTCTGCTAGTGACAGCGCAGAAACAGGTGAAGCACAAGCCCTCAACCCTCCAGTCAGATAAACCTGCTACAGAATGCTGGAAAACGCTGATGAGCCCTTCTCACAATAGCCTGCTCCTCAGATCTGCGTCCCACCTGATGGATCTGAAGCCTCCAATCAGATCTGCGTCCTTCACTCCCTGAACTGCGTCCTCCAATATCAGATCTGCTGCCAAACCCTCAGATCTATGCTAGATCTGGAACTATCTCCTCAGATCTACAGCCTCTAGGGCTAGATCTGGTGTTATCCCTTCAGATCTGGACTAGATCTATCAATATCTCCTCAGATCTGTCACTCCTCAAGCTGGATCTAGTGCAAAACCCTCAGATCTGCAACATACAAGACTAGATCTGCCACATACAGGACTAGATCTGCAAGATCTATCCTTCCCAAAGCTGGATCTAACAATAAGCCTTCAGATCTGCAACCCTTGCCTTCAGAAATGGACAGCGCCCTCACTCTAGGGCTAGACAGCGTCCTTCTGCCTCCCAAAACAACGTTTTCTCTGCCAATCCTGAACTGCGTCCTCCTTGGACAGCGTCCTTCCTCTCCTGCAAGGATCAGCGTCCTCTCTCCAGATGAGACAGCGTCCTTCTCCTTCAAGAATCAGCGTCCTTCCTTCCCTTGCTCTGCGCAGCCACAAGAGGGCTTTCTCCTCCTCAGATATGCTTCGCAACTTACCGCCGTTTGTCGTTGAAAACCTGCTAGGGCGGGCACTCAAGTCCTGCCAAGGGTAGAACCAGAAAAACCTACTGTATGTGCCTCGAAGTCCCCGAGGCTAAGGGTGAGATCTCCGACCGGAGACACTCGTGCACTAAACAGTGCTGCAGACCGACTAAACAACCGGCGTGCTGAAGCAGACAAAGTCTAGCTATCAATAAGAATATCAAATCATGGATGATCAAATGAGGTGAGAGCCTCTCCTTTTATAACACCAATCTCCCTCCAAAACTCAACTCACCCTGGATCTGCGCAGTTTACCTTGGGTTAACCTTATGTCTCCTCCATCATATCCACGTGGACCCCCAAGGACCCCTCTCTAAGTTACAACGTCAAGCTACTAGGAAAAAGAACACTTTATTATAAGTGAGGTGACTAAAGTGAGGTGACCCCTCTTATTACTCACTTTATTTATTATTCCTATCTAAAGCAGCAAAATAACACAAAAACGCAATATTCCAATTAGCAAAGCTAATTGGGAACCTTCTCAGCACCGAGACAAAGTTACAGTGGTAGCATTAAAACAAACTGTGGTCACACTGAAATTAACTCCTAGCCGAGCACACTGAAATGGTCACCAAAACTGTGATAGCAACGAACTGTGGTCACACTGAGATGGCACTGAGACTAGTTACTGTAGTCACTATAACAGCATCCGAATTATTCACTGTAATAGCATCTCACTGCAATTGCATCCGAATTGTTTACTGTTTTATATCTGAACTGTTCACTCTTATATATCCAAACTGTTCACTGTAATTAACCCGAGTCGATGTACCCTTATCCGATCTCTTTCACCAAACTTGTCTCTGCAATTAGCCACCGAATTTCAGAGATGATCCAAACTTGTTGACTGTGGAATAGGCCGAGCTGTCTATTTATAGTAGTCTGTCCATGTATATTAGCCGACATGAACATGTGAAGAGTTGTGTTTCAATTTTGGTGAGCCGATATGAGTTCTATATTTTATCTTGAATCCAACTTGAAGAAGGATAACTTGTGCTTGTCTTGGAAGGCTACTTGATAATCCTATTGACATAGATAAATTTGTAACATGCCCAAGAAGGGTTCTTCATACATGACATTGACTCTCTTTGACTTTTATGACTAGATGACAAATCCTAAAGGCTCACAATGGGAGGCATATAAAAATAAAATTCCTTGCTCATGAAACCCATGAGGCAAGCATTACAATAATATTTGTTTTTCTTCATTACATCATTTACATAAAATCATAATTACACATGTCATTATGAAGACCGAACCTAGTTCCTTTCCAACACATTCATCTATCTTTCAGTTTCATACATTCTCCAGATTTTACTAATTCTAGCAGACATGCCAAGCAATGGCCTAATTCTCTAAAAATGTTTCCTTGTATCACAGCTAAAGAATTTTATTGCAGATCCTTCTCTAGTCTTTGCAAATGGGCATCGGACATCTGTTTACGACTTGAATAGGTCCAATTCTGAGATTATTTTTCATAGCTCTAAGAAAACATTTCTTGCTCTAGTTGTTTCAGATTATCTACAATGTACATTTCAAGTTATCAAGAAGGTGATGACAGGCTCAGCTAAAATAAGATAAGACAGTGGAAGTAAATACATGGCAGCCTTTCAGAAAAGAAGCAAACTCAGAAGATTGAGAGAAACGATTTTAATGAGTTGAGAAACACTTGAATAAATTTGAAGAAATGAACATTTATGTCCAAAGTATCTCTGTGATAGGAATTAAAGATTAGGGGCAAAAGACTCCTTAAAATTTTTGAACAAGTATAACTAAAAAGGCTAATGCAATCCAAGTAGTATGCAAGTGACACAATGAAAGACCATAAAGCAAGGCAGGAATCATGTTTTAGCCACTTCTGAACCAGCTCATGCATCAAATATTGGCATGTGCCATTTCCCTGTCCCTCTTCCCTGTCAACATATCTCATGCAACTTGCCTCTCATTCAAGTCAACTCTCCTGTCGATATAGAATCATGTCAGGCAGATCAATGTTTGGTTTATAACTTTATTGCACAGGCCTTCATCCTTTATAACAAGGGAACAACATTTCCATCATAACAATATAGTTATCCAATTTCAAAATTATTGCAAATATAAAACTGGATTTTCCTAAGCTCAATTTTCTATCTCACTATCTTACTGTCAAATGAAACGTGTTTTGACTCTTGAGTGAATTCATGATTGTTGCAGATATTTCCAGTGCTGCTGTAATCTATACCTTCATTCGACAGAAAACAAGGGTATTAAGTTAAAATGAGCGAGGGAGAAGGCATGAAGCAAACCTGCCCAATATCAATTGCAGGATTAAGTGAATTCCCCAAATCCATCACTATGTCCACTTCCCTCAAATGAAAATCCCCAGTTAATGTGTCAACTTCCACCTCAGCAAATGCGGCACCAAAGGTGAAGTAGTTGAATGGTTTTCCTTTCCCATTGCGCCAGTCAAAGCCAATGTCAGGAGTTGCATGAAAGCCATGAGCTGATAGATCTATCCGCTCCATGTGACATGCTAGTGCAAGCTGATGATGAACAAGAAAAGCAACAAGTCGACCTGGTAATTAGTAATTACAGAATAGTAGCCAAGTTAATGAGAAAAATAATAAGTGCTCTTGGATAAATATAGATTCAACTAACAATACCAAGCTTAAAATGAAAACCAAGAAAAAATATATCATGTAAGTCAGCATGCACGTTACAAATGTATGATAAATCATAAAACCTCACCATAAGTGATTTCAAGAGCTGAAAGCAAAGAAATAAACATGCTTTACAAAATTAAGCAAGAATGCTCAATGAAGCAAAGAACAACAATTTCCTCGAGCACTGTTTTACAATGAAATCTAAATGGCTGAAAATAGGAAATCTGGTTGCTTGGCCTACTATAGATGAGACTTGTTAACACTTAAGTTTGCAGAACCTGCAAACTCACCTTAGCACAACATTCAATGTCAGTTTCGAGGATTTCCTGCCATACAGGCAAAGTAATTTTCATCAGCTCCATTCATCTGCAGCATTACCTTCAAAGTAATTTTTTGCAGCACTTCTTCGTTGTTTATGTGCTTGACTGATTTGGTGACAGAGAGCGGTCATCTTAACTACTGGAGCAGGTTCCTTGCATTCATGAGAATTCAGCATGGTTTCTAGGAAGTTTTTGCAGCCTTGTCATTGTTTTTTCTTTAGGAATAGCATTTATCTTGCTTTCTTCACTTAGTAAGAGGGGAATTGGATTCTGCTTTTAATCCCCATTGAAAATTGATTGGTTTTGAATGGTTGGTTGCTTAGCAAGCAAGATATGCTTGAAATTGATACTAGAAGTACATGTCATCATAGATGCCTTATTTCCAATTATCTTCCATTGAAATAATCTGATTTTCAGGTGGATGTGCAGCACCTTGTATAATTTTGTTTCAGACCTAACCAAAAGAAATTTCATTTGCATGGCTTGGTCTGTTGAAAACTGTAACTAATGTTGGTGTTCATAATTGTATGAGTCATGATATAATGTATTTGTCAAAAGACAGAAAAATAAATTTTATTATAAAAGAAATTGACTTATTAAAGCAAGGGTTTCATGCTTGGGTCAATTATTTATAGGTCAAAGCCACCATTGTAGGCTTCTAGGGTTTATGTCAAGTGTCCTTGTCCATGTCATAATGTAAAAGACCCTTCTCGGGCTTCATCTGCCAAGAAAGAAATTTATTTTTATGTAAATTAGGTTTTCTACACCTCCTCCACCAAGTTGGCCTCAAGGAAGGACAAGTCAGCCTCAAGAAGGGAATTCGGCCACATAAACTCACTATATATTCGAGCAATTCAACCCATTTGGAGCACATCTCTCTCAAGTTCAAATTGTAGTAGCTGGAAGCAGTAAAGGGTGTGAAATTCAAGAAAGGAGGAAAGGGCTAGCGAAGGAGAAGGAAGTCTTTATCTAGCTAAGGAACTCGAAAATTTATCTCTCTTATCTCACATGTGTGAAGGAACGAAAGCTGCAAAAGGGCCAAAATTGCAGTCTTGAAGCTGGGTCAAAATTCTGATGCAGTAGAGTTGAAAATCTGTCCTTGATGCAGTATTGATGCAATATTGAAGCAATGTTGATGTAGTATTATTGCAGTCGATCTTTGAAGGTTGGAAGAACAATTTAAGGGGTGACTTGGTGGAGGAGGAAGGTCCTTTGGTCTAAGGTCTAGGTCTGTCTCAACTTGAATTTGCTAGTGAAGAGTTTGACTAGGTTTTACCCTATAGAGGGGTTTTAGTCTTGGCTAAGTGCCTACATCTGGTGTCATTTATTTTCGTGTTTTGTTTTGATGATTGCTTATAATAATAATAACACAAGAATATCACAAATAATTGTCAACATAAGAAAATATTTCTGCCTTTCTGATTTTCTAACATGGTATCAAAGGCCAGAGCTAAGGTGAAGGAGAAAGGAAAAATGTACTCTAAAGATCTATTGAAAGAAGAGGAAGGAAGATCATTAAGGAAAGTATCACATAAGAAGTCCTACTATCTATGTCAAGTAAAGGAGACATTGTAAACTCAATGAAGACAGAAAACAAACTAGAAGGAGCCTCCAACTACAGGGTCTGGAAGAAGAGAATGGATCTTATTATTGCAAGACATAAAGTGTCGGATTTTGTTCAAGGAAAAGTCAAGGAACCAGCAAATGAAGCAGGAAAAGAAAAATAAAAGGAAACTAATATCTTAGCTATGAACTTAATTGTAGATGGAGTAAAGGACAATCTCATCCAAGGTTACCAGGGAGCGGGAGTGGGAGTGCCATTTTTAGAAGCTCCCGGTCTGGGAGCATTTCGGGGAGCGTTTTTTTATAGCATATATATTTTATTATTATTTTTATTTTGATGCACATATGTCAACAAAAGCATGTAGAATGATGAATTAGACATTAAAAACATAAAAACATAGATTGAACCATATAAGATCAATCATCTAGAAGTTATAATCTTCTAATATAGAAGATTATGTTTCAAATCTAGAAGTTATGTTTCTAATCTAGAAGTTAGAAACATACAACATATTGACTCTTGAGTCTCATAATTAATCAATCTTAAAGTTTCAAGCTTTCAAAATTCAATATATAACATTTATCATCATCGATTCATTGATCACCATAGTTGTACTTGTAAGCTAAGCCTAACATTTACAACAAATAATATTTAACATAAAATGAAATGTGATAAAATGAAACGAAATGAAACAACTTTCAAATTTCATGAAGCATCATATTCATAATTCATAATGAGTTACAAACTTTTAACAACCAACTTCAGAGTTTCAAACTTCAAACTTAAATTGTCATATATTGTTTACAAAAAATATCATAATAAATATGAAAGAGTCAAGTTTCAACAGTTATAAAAAGTTAAAAACTACTAGAAACTAGAAAAGACTAGTAAATCTATTTTATCTATTGGTTGGCCTCTTGCCACGAGAAATGTCTAATTTTTGAAATTTGAGCAGATAGTGGTAATGGCCTTAATGCTTGTTGACATTGTCTTCCCTTAGAAAATATAATTAAATTAATGTGAATAAATTCTCTAGAAATGTTAAAGGGTATTTGTAAAGATGTAAAAATGAAGAATAATTTCTATAGAAACGTTAAAGGGTATTTGTAAAGATGTAAGAATGAAGAGAAGATACTTTATGTCAGACAACAACTTAAAGACAATGATCCAATAAAATATTCACACAAATTCCCAAGATGTAACCCAGAAGAAAATGAGAAAGCTCTAACCTGTGGTTTGTCTTGGATGAAATAATGAGCAAATTGTCAACCATAGAAATCTAGATGGTTGTAAAGATTTAAAAATCTTTAAAACGATGGCGTATTAATAAACACTGAACACATATTGAGGAAATCACATGATACATCTAGTTTTTGGAACACTTCTAACAGAATATCATCCTAAAAGATACAGTAAGACACTATAATGTTGGGGTCACATTAGGCAGCGTAAACTGGGGCTTTGATTTTGATATCATTGTGCAGGAAGCCACATGCTTTTTATGTGATGACCACTTAAGAAAAAAACATGGGATCTTGCCTAATAAAATATAATAGAGTTAAAGTCTTAGAGTTGTAAGTCAGTCCCCAGGGAGAGAATGGGATCTGCACTTTAGCTGACTGCTTAGGTATTTGGCATGTCCAACAAGTGGAGAACACATAGAATGTGTTGCTAAGGAATAAATTAATTTCTTTTAAGGAAATGGGAAACTCAACCTAGAAGGCATATCATTAATTATCCAAAGTTTAATCAATTTTATTTTCATCAACTTGTTACCCACTTTGCCATTAAGGTCATAAAATCTCTAAGAAACCATAGATGGGAAAATACACAAGCCCCCATCGCATGCAAGCAATATGGCCATGACCTAAAAGGGTAGAGGCATTGATGAAACATCAAAAAATATTCGGTCATCCATCATTGTCTCCAATAAGATGGCATACCTTGATTTCAAAGGACTTTCAACTTGGTTTCAATGTGAGAAAGGAGTAGGTGCAAGGAATTAACAATAGTACAAAGAATGGTTTCATAATATTTAGGCCCTTTTTACAGTGGAAAGAAATTGTTTGTTGAATTAAATATTGAGTTCCAAAGGGTCATATATTCTACTTATAATAACTACAACACAATGAGTCTTAAAGCTAAGCTTTTGTTTTTATTCCTTGATGAAAATTAGCCTTTACTCATATCTTGACAGTTGATCCTTGCATAAAACGAATATGATGTATGCTTTTCAACTAGTTTGAACAAAATCCATTCCACTTTATGGTAGGAAATTTTGTCTCAAGATTGTTAAAGAATATACCTTTCCTAGATTTACAATAAAATAATGGCCATTACCAAATGGAATTGTGTCATAATATGTTAAAAAATAGTTGATACACAAATTATATCGACAATATAGTTAGGTTGGAAAATGGATGATTTAAGCAAATGGAGAGCAAGTAATTTCATTTAGAACCAAGTCTTTAAGCAAAAAAAAAAAGCTCCCGAAAATGCAAACGCTCCCAAAAACACTCCCTCCCTAAAACAAACGCTCCCTCCCTTAAAAAAACGCTCCCTAAAATGCTCCCTCCCTAACGCTCCCTAAAATGCTCCTTGGTTGCTCCCTGAAAACCAGGGAGCACTTTTCCTGTTTAGGGAGCGCGCTCCCAAAACGCTCCCGCTTGGGGCTCGAATTGGGAGCAGGTTCAAGAGGGGGGGGGATGCTCCCCTGCAACCCTGATCTCATCCCTTACATATCTAATATAGAATCTGCAAAAGTGATGTATAAAGTCCTCTCCAAGTTGTTTATTATCAGGAATATTAGTCAAATAGCTAGTCTCAAGAATGAGCTAAGAACAATGAAGATGACAAGGGATGACATTGTATCATCATATTTTGTAAGGATCTCTAGAATAAGAGATGAAATACAAGTCACTGATGAAATTGTGCTAAAAAAAAGAAACATACAATTGCTGCTCTATTAGGTCTACCACAATCTTGGAGCTCCTTTGCGTCAGTAATTAGCAGTTGGAAAGATACACCTACCTTTCAACAAATGTGGAATGCATGCAATCAAGAAAAAGCTTGGATTTCATTAGTAAGTAACAAGGAGGAGGATGAAGAAAACAACACTTCAAATGCCTACACTGCTCAACAAAAGAAGAAAGGAGTATTCAAGAAGTTTAAAGGACCTAGGAAGAAAGTTGACCTATCCAAGATTGAATGCTACAATAGTCATAAGATGGGTCACTATAAAAGTCATTGTCTCGAGAATCCAAGAAATAAGAAGAGAAAAAGGGAACATGCAAATGTAGTAGATGGAGCTCCACCAAAGAAGAACAAGGGTGATGAATCCAAAGTCACAGAAGCAAACAGAGAGCAAGTAATTTCACTTAGAACCAAGTCTTTAAGCAAAAAAAAGCGCTCCCGAAAATGCTCTCTCCCTAAAAAAAGCGCTCCCAAAAATGCTCCCTCCCTAAAAAAAACGCTCCCGAAAATGCTCCCTCCCTAAAAAAACGCTCCCTCCCTTAAAAAAAACGCTCCCTAAAATGCTCCCTAAAGTGCTCCCTAAACACTCCCTCAAACGCTCCCTGAAAACCAGGGAGCGTTTTTCCTGTTTCGGGAGCGCGCTCCCGATGCGCCCTCAAAACGCTCCCGCTCGGGGCATGAATTGGGAGCGGGTTCGAGAGGGGGGGACGCTCCCTCGCAACCCTGATCTCATCCCTTACATATCTAATATAGAATCTGCAAAAATGATGTATAAAGCCCTCTCCAAGTTGTTTATTATCAGGAATATTAGTCAAATAGCTAGTCTCAAGAATGAGCTAAGAACAATGAAGATGACAAGGGATGACATTGTATCATCATATTTTGAAAGGATCTCTATAATAAGAGATGAAATACAAGTTACTGATGAAATTGTGCCAAAAAAAAGAAACATGCAATTGCTGCTCTATTAGGTCTACCACAATCTTGGAGTTCCTTGACCTATAATCAAGGAACTCTGATTGAGAGTTGTTGAGAAAGATATGTGTGATGTAAGGAAGAGATCACAAAGATATGAAACCATGGAGAAGTAATCAACATCCAAGAAGACCAAGAAGATTTGACTAGAAATATCTCCCGGAAAAATATGAAATCTCTGATGGAAGAGATAGAGACCTTGCTAATAAATAACCTAGGGAGATGTGCCAACATGTATGAAGGATGTTGATACCTACAAGAAGATGTCATGATGAAATACCATCGCAAAGGTAATTTTGATTTAAGTATTCATTTCTTATTTTTGAATAATATCTAGACGCCAAAGGGAATTATATGTCTTCCATCGTTGATGACTATATAGCAAAACCGAAGATCGTTAAAGAAATATCATATGAAAATAGCAGCATAACATGAAGCTAGACCAGATGAGAAGACTGATGAATCACTTTCTGATAGAAGACATGACTCTTGGATGAAAGCGATGGATGATTTGTGCCCTATGAAGAGATCCCAAAGATGAAGACTCCTCAACGACAAAGAATTTCATGACATCGAAGGAAGGAGTTCTTCATGAGCATCTGGGTGTTTTTCATCATTGTTGCTACAGGTCCCTGATTAAGAGGGAGCCTGGTAATAAGTTTCTTACTTGGAAGAAACTTGGTAATTCCTAAGCCGAGAGGAAGAGATAGACACGTCATTTTGGTCTTCACCTGGGAAGATAGAATGGAGAATTGGGTATTCATCTGGCATCCGATACTCTTTTAGGCATGTATTAGGGCATCCAAGGAAAGAGTAGTCGTTAGCATACATGTTTCAAAAGCAAGAAGCATATATTGACAAAATCACTTCCAAACAAGAAGCTTGTAATATTCCCAATTAGCAATAGCTAATTGGAAATATTAATTTTTGGCTATTTCACTTTAATAAGGTTAAATTAGAAATAAAGTGGGTGAAGAGGGACACTTAACTCACACTTAGGATAAAAGCATTTCCTAAAGTCACTTGGAGACATGATTATTTGGCAGCGTGGAGCCTAGAAGACGAAGTGGCAGCGTGGAGGAGATGTCAGCGTGGGCAGCGTGGGCCCAAGTCAACGCAGAGCTAGAGGGACACCGTGACTCAAGGAGACAGCGCAATTTGTGGTGGGGCCTCGGTGAGAGCAAGGCTCTCCAAACATGAAAAGGGAGAGAGGCTCCTCATTTTGATTCATTCTGATTATGCATCTAGGATATTTGTTTTTTGACATAGAGCACGCTTTTGTTGTTGAGCAAAGTCTGCAAGTGTTATTCAGCACACCGGGTGTCTCCGTGCAGAGATCCCAACCTCAGCCCCGGGGGACTTCGAGTGCCTGCTCGGGTGAGGAGTTCTATCCTTGTTTTTCCAGAGAGAGTTGAAGCAGCTACAATTGGGATTGTTCACTTGCAGAGATAGCGCAGTCAATGAGAGGGAGGACGCAGTCTTTAGAGGAAGAGATTCCATATTGAGGGTTTATCAAGGGATTCAACACGGGAGAGTTGGAAAGGGGTCAGCCCTTCCCTATTCCATAATTTTGGTAGAGTTGGAGGCCATATTTTGCAGCAGATCATTCAGGGCCAGCGTTTATCATTGGGACAGCGTGGTACCTAAAGGGAGGTCATTTTCAGAGGTCAGCCATTTTCGAAAATCTCTCTGGGCTTTTCTGGGTATTGGGTGGAGAGGCCATTCCCAAAGTTTCATAATTTTATGAGGTGGGGAGCAGCCCCAAAGATTCAGTTTCTTCCAGCAGCACCAGCAACTTGGAGATTATGTTGTCATTGAGAGAGAAGCCATTCCATGATATATTTTGAGAGTATTTCTATGCTTGCCTAGTGCAAGCCAAGGTGCCATCATTCTGATCACCTTTATACTCATTTTATCTTTCAGTATCTAATAAAATGGCCCAGCGTTCTCCATATTGTGTTTTGTTCATGTGATGTCTCTCTAGTTGCTGTAGTTTCTTGTTTATGTGCTTTATATTGTTGTTTATTTCTATCTGGAATATTACAATGGTATCAGAGCTCATAGACTTGGCTCAGCCTGTGGAGCAGATTGTCTATGACACCAGCAGGAAAACCATACATCTGTTACCAAGGAAGGAATTATAAAGACCAAGAGCGGAGGTTAGAGATCACTTTCGGGCTAAGTTACCGGATCCGTCGGGGGAGGGCAGAGATCCCTCGGATCCCAAATCTGATCCGAAACGGACTCGGATACGGTATAAATACGGTTCTGATACGGAGTGTGCCGTATGGCGTATGCCGGAAACGGAAAACGGGTTGACGGAAACGTATCCAGATATATTCGTCCAAAAAGCACATGCCGGAACCGGACGAAGTTGTCTTTTCCGCCCGCGATTTAGGTTTTAGGTTTCTTTGTTAAAGTCATAAAGGTGGAATAGTTTGTCTCATTGCGGAGAAGCGGAGAAGCGGAACAGTTTGTCGGAAAAGCAGAATAGTTTGTCGTGGAACAGTGAACGGTTCATCGCTGAGTTCAACGAAGCTGCTGAGGCCATTGTCTGTCGAGGAGGTGACAAAATCGATTCAATCGAAGGTGCTGGGCCCATTGTCACGCTGTGCAGAAACCCGATAAGTGAAGTCAAACCCGCTGTGCAGAAACTCGACTGTGTTGTCGCTGTGCCTGTCATAGACTGCTGTCATGCTGTCTGTGAGACCTCAACCCGAGACCTGTCATGCTGTCTGTGAGCACTGAGACCTCAACCCGAGAGTTTTGACGCCAGGTATTTTAAAATTCCCATTGTTTTTGTCACGCTGAGTCTCTGCCTATGGTTGTATTTTAAATTTCATAAAGTTTTTTAAATTTTATGATTTATGATTATCATTCGATAGTTTATTAATTTTATTAAACGTCTATTATAATTTAAATGACATTCAATGGTTGGTTAAATTAATTAAATTAATTAATTAATTTAAAATCATAAATGCATATAATATAATAATTATTAATTTGTAATAGTCTATAGATAAATCATAAATGATAGATTAATATTTGTATTACATTTGTAAACTCAAAATTGTAAGTGATACGTTAAGGTTAAGATTAAGATTTATTTATTTATTTTTTAATTTAGTTTTTAATTCTTGTGGTAGTGTAAGTGATTAGTTTTTAATTTTTTAATTCTTGTGGTAGTGTAAGTTTAAACTCAAAAAACCCATAATTTTTTTATTTAGTTTTTAATTCTTGTGGTAGTGTAAGTGATTGAAATTAAAATTTAAACCTGATTGACTGATCGAGATTGCTTTGAGATACTCCAAGCTAATATATTATAATTTGAATCTTATATGCAGTAAGGTAACTTATCGACCATTCTCATTATGGAACCATCACATCATGAGCAAAGTGAAAGGGAAATCATCAAAATAGACCCAAAATCTCCTCTATGGCAGTATGTGGAGATTATTGGAAAAAATCCTGGAGGTGGGTCGTATAAATGGAAGTGCAATGAATGCCAAGATATAAAAAATGGCTCATATACTAAAGTGAAGGCCCATCTCACAGGTCAAACTAACACAGGGGTGCAAGTATGCACCGGGCCAAAAGATGCAAATGGAAAACCTGGCACAGGTTTGAGTCCTGGAAAAATGAAATTCTATTCATCTTTGCAAGAAGTTGCTGATAGGAAGCTTGCTAAGGGAAAACACCCTGTGCAAAGCTCTATAACTAGGCCTCCATTGCCATCTAGCCCTGCTGCAACAACTAATAAAAGGCCCACTCTAGGCCCTCTTGAAGCAGCTTTCAATAATCAAGGTAGAGACACAGCTGATGAACATGTAGCTCGTTGCATCTATGCAAATGGGCTTGCATTCAATTTGGTGCGTTCTCCTTATTGGCAACAAATGATTAAAGCTGTTAATGAAGCGCCAAAAGGGTACAAAAGCCCTGGATATGAAAAGGTCCGCACTACTTTGTTGGCATCAGAGAAACAATCCGTGGATAGACAACTACAAGCAATCCGGGATACATGGGCAGAAACAGGGGTGTCCATCATCTCTGATGGATGGAGAGACCAAAGAAACCGTCCATTAATTAATGTTGTTGCAGTATGCCCCCAAGGGGCAATGTTTTTGAAGGCTATTGATTGCAGTGGAATAGAGAAAGATGCGTCTTTCATATCCACAATTCTTATTGATGCAATATAAACTGTGGGGGCGCATAATGTTGTTCAAGTCATTACGGACAATGCACAGGTTTGTAAAGCTACAGGCTTGATTGTGGAGAGTCAATATGATCACATCTTTTGGACTCCATGTGCAGTACATTCATTGAACCTTATGCTTGCCAAGATTGGTGAGATTGAATGGATTGATGAAATTTATGTAGTAGCAAAGGAAATCCAAATGTTCATAACCAACCATTCAATGTCTCAAGCCATATATCGAGGTTTTGCAAAGTTGGAGCTACTGAAGGTATTTTTTTTAAATAAATATTATTTGTATTTGAAATTATTAATTTTAATTACAAATTTAATTCATATATGATTTCTCATTTGAAATTTGACTTTTTGAAACTTGTAGGTTGCTAAAACTCGTTTTGCCTCCCACACTCTTGTGATAAAGAGGCTTGTAGAGGTGAGACAAGCGTTACAAGCAATGGTCATTGACCCTCTTTGGGAATCATGGAGGACTTCCACCTCTGATAGAGGGCAAAAAATCAAGGCCATCATTCTTGATGATGCATGGTGGGACAAGGTCCAATACCTTTTGCGGTTTACTGAACCAATCTTGACATTGATCAGGGCATTTGACACAGATACACCTTGTTTGGGGGAGGTTTATGAAAACATTGATAGTATGTTGGAGAGGATAAGGGAAATTATCAGGGCAAGTGAAAATGACCCTTATGAAACATTCTATTATTTAGTGAAGGACATAGTTACAGAAAGGTGGAACAAAATGACCACACCATTACACCTTTTGGCCTATGCATTGCACCCTAAATATTACCATTCCAAAATTTTGTCTTTACCTGGTAGAACAACACCAAACAAGGATTCTGAAGTGGTACAAGGATACAAGACAGCTTTAAGGAAAATATATAGAGATATGGGAGCTGCAATGGAAGTACGCCAAGAATTTGGAGGTTTTGTACAATCTACTGGTAGCTTTTCAGATCTAGTAGCTATGGATGATCGAGGACATCTTGATCCTATTACTTGGTGGGGATAGCATTCATCTCTCCACTTTAGCCACCAGATTGTTATCACAGGTCGCTAGTTCCTCATCAGCTGAGAGGAATTGGAGTACATATGGCTTCATCCATTCAGTGAAGCGAAATAGGCTGGGAGCGGCAAAGGCTGAGGATCTTGTGTACGTTCATTCCAACCTCCGTCTTCTATCACATGTTGAACCAGAGTATAAAAAGGGTCCGAGCAGGATGTGGGATGTGGAACCTGAGATCTCTGACTTGAACCTAACACTGAATGCCATGACTCACCTCAACCTAATTGAGGATATTGTTCCACCACCAGTGCCTACTGATGCAACTCCATACATTCCAGAACCCTCATCATCTATTCATGATGTGGAGTTGCAATATGCAGAAGATAATGTAGATCCATCTGAGGATATGTAAATGTATTTACTATTATCATTTGACATTTGTGATATTATGATTATCCTTTGGCTTTTAGCCTTTTTGTTACGAGGGATGATGCATCATGATTCATTTCATTTCAGTGTTTCAGTCTTTATATATATAAAATGTCTAATGGTTTCAGTTCTAAGAGTGTTTGGTGGTTTCAGTGAGTATTTGATTTTTGAATTCTAAAATGTTTTTCAAAATAAAAAATATTATTATATTTTATTCTTTTTGTACTTGACGTATCTTTGCCGTATCCAGATCCTGTATTTTCAAAAAACTAGCGGATCCGTATCCGTATCTGAATCCTGGTAACTTAGCTTTCGGGAAAGGTGACTACGTTCCAGTAGTCGACACGAAAGAGGAGAAACCAATGGCAAAGGAGAGAGATGTCGGGAAGGAGTTCAGTGAAATTCTCCTCAAATCAGTGCAGGATTTATCGAGGTGGATAGAAGAGATGGGGCAAAGGTTCACCGCAGAATCTAGATAGCGTGAAACTCCAAGAGGTTTCCATATCGAAGAGGGATCAGGCACATCCCATCATTTGCAGGAGCACCTCACAGCACAGCAGATGACATCACATACACCTCCACGTTCCACAATGCCCACATTTCTTGCTGCAGACACTAGAGCGGGAGCACAGCAAGAGCAGGAACCGGCTCACATGGGAGACTACTTTGCTGAGTATCAGTCCTACGAATAGGAGTTCAGAGATGCCCTCACATTCCATGATTTCGTACAACTCAAGAGGGACAGCAGACCTCGCAACCATCACAGGGGAAACAAGCATTCACATGATGGGGATGTACAGCGCACGGTAGGCAGGTTTTATCTACTGACATTTGATGGGCCATCCAAGTGTTCATCAAAGGCTTGGGTGGAGAAGTTGGATATATATTTCCAACTTAACTAGATGGCAAAGACAGAGGCCATCAAGGTGGCAAAGCTGCACCTAGAGGGTGAGGCCCATGACTGGTGGTATCACGGGATGGCTACGCTAGGGTACTCAGGGGTGACAGCATATGCCGAGTTTACACGAAGGCTGATAGAGCGATTTGATCGGAGGGATCCAAGGAGCACTTTGTTGAGCTGACTAAGCTCAAGCAGACCAGGAGTCCGAACACATACACTTCAGAGTTCTTGAGACTCTCCGTGATGGTGCCTGACTTATCCGCAGCCAGGATGATGTACATGTTCATCGATGGATTGGCAGAGCCTCTTCAGGGGTTAGTCAAATCGACGAGGCTAGCTACACTCCATGACGCAGTTGGGAGGACATGAGACTTGCAGGATACACTATCCCGAACTAGAGCTCCTTTCCCCCAGAGACCGACATTTCAGCCGAAGGGGAAGGACATGAGGGTTTCACCTCCAAAGGGGAAACAGAGTAGAGGGCCTTTGGATGACGAGACCAGGAGAGATCTGAGGCGAAAGAGGCTATGTTTCACATGCTAGGAGCCATGGGCACCAAGACACCGTAGTGCCGCAGGGAAGGCACATTACATCGAGGTTTTCTCCGACAGTAGTGGGGAAGAGGAGGAGTATGAGGAGATAGAGGCAAGAGGCAGCAGTACACCACAGAGAGGAGATCATCCGGCACCTCCACCACCAGGAGCAGGAGGTGCAGCATTTGCACCTACCGGGGGAGCCCTTGCTTCTTTGCGAGGGGTTCCCAAATACTTGACACTACGTGTCCGAGGTACTGTGTGGGGACAGCGTGTTTCGGTATTAGTGGACAGTGGGGCCACCCACAATTTTACTGATGCCCAGTTGGTAGAGCGGAGGGGCATACCAACAGAGAGCTTCAATGGGTTTTCAGTACTAGTTCCAAGTGACAAGACCATGCAGTGTGCTAGGTATGTGCCAGCCTTGGCAGTGACTATGGGGACTTACACCCTGACAGATCACTTCCTTGTGGTGGACATTCTGGACACCAACGTTATACTGGGGGTGCAGTGGTTCATCACGTCGGGGAAGGTCACCACAGATTGGGAGACCTTAGAGATGGAGTGGACGGACAAGAGGACTGGGAGGCATGACAAGATTCGAGGTATGCACACCTACCTACCACAAACAGTTTCAGCACACCGAATGGAAGCAGATTTCCGGAAGGGAGACATAGAGTGGACAGTGGAGCTGCGTGTTTCAGAGGCAGGGTCTACGGGGCAGGTCGTACACCCAGATGTACAGTCCATTTTAGACAGATATGCCACAGTTTTTGGAGATATACCACCAGGGCAGCCACCAGATCGGGGATTTGAGCACACGATCAAGCTGGAGCAGGGAATCCAAGCTATCATCACTACACCCTATAGGCATCCTAAGGCCTACAGGGATGAGATTGAGAGGGCCATTCATGAGCTCTTAGCTCTTGGGCACATCCATCCTAGCACTAGCCCCTTTGCTTCTTCAGTAGTATTGGTGAAGAAGAAGGATGGCACACTGAGGATGTGCATTGACTACTGGGCTCTCAACAAGAAGACCATGAAGAACCGATACCCCATTCCATGGATAGATGAGTTGATGGATGAGCTGAGGGGATCGAAGTTCTTCTCGAAGATTGACTTGAAATCCGGGTACCACCAGATTCGCGTGAGGGAGCAGGATGTTCCCAAGAACGCTTTCAGATGTCATTACGGCCACTTTGAGTTCTTGGTGATGCCCTTTGGGCTAACCAATGCTCTCGCCACTTTTCAGTCATGCATGAATCACATCTTCCGCAATCACTTGAAGAAGTTTGTGTTAGTGTTTTTCGATGACGTGTTGATTTACAGCAGGACATAGGAGGAGCACTTACAGCATATTGAGGTTGTATTGTACATATTGGAGGAGCAACAATTTTATGCTAAGCTCTGCAAATGCGAGTTTGGGCTGACAGAGATGCACTACTTGGGGCACATCATTGGGGTGGACGGAGTGAGGGTCCATGAGGAGAAGATCAGGGCCATCAGGGATTGGCCAAAGCCAAAGAATGTGACGGAGCTTCGGGGGTTTGTAGGTATCTGCACCTACTACCGGAAGTTCGTCAAGGGATTTTCCCAACTTGCTACACCCCTTACAAACCTTACCAAAAAGGGGGCATTCAGTTGGACTGACACAGCGCAGAGGGCTTTCAACAGGTTCAAAGAGGTGATGAGCAACTATCCAGTTTTCGCATTGTCAGATTTCACGCAGCCCTTTTTCCTAGAGTGCGATGCATCAGGGGAGGGGATAGGCACAGTTTTGATGCAGGGAGGCCACCCCATAACTTTCAAGAGTCGGAAGCCATTGCCACATGAGAGGTTGTAACTTGAATGCTATATACGACAAGGAGATGTTGGCCATCATGCATGCATTGGCCAAACTTCAGCAGTACCTGGTGGGGAACAGGTTTAGAGTGAGGACTGACCACAACAGCCTTCAATTCTTTCAAGAGCAAAAGCAGTTGCGGGAGAGGCAACAAAAGTGGGTCAGCAAGATCCAAGCATATGATTTCGACATCGAGTATGTCAAGGGGAAGAACAACGTGGTGGCCGATGCACTTTCGCATAGACCGGCAGTGTTGTCTTTGATGAGTTTAGATAGAGACTGGAGGGCTCTGCTGTTGGTAGAGTACTCCAAGGACCGTTTTGCTTGTGAGGTGTTGGACGAGCAGGGTACGGATGACAGGTACAGGGTGATGTATGAGGTGATCTACTTCAGGGACAGGATCTTCTTGACCGAGGGCTCCAAGCTCAAGGAGAAGATATTGCATGCCTCACACGATTCGCCACTATCAGGCCACCAAGGGTTCAATAAGACCTATAGGGCCATTAGAGAGAGGTTCTCATGGAAGGGCCTCAAGGAGGACATACTCTGACATGTCAGGGAGTGCGAAGTTTGCCAGCGCAATAAGGGGGAGATGAACCATCTGGCAGGTTTACTGCAGTCTCTTCCCATACCAGAGAGGAAATGGGAGAGTATTTCGATAGATTTCATCACAGGGTTGCCCACTGTACAGGGCAAGGATTGCATATTTGTAGTCATTGATCGGCTGACAAAGTATGCACACTTCTTCGCTATATCAACACGATACACTGCAGCACAGGTAGCAGAGTTGTTCTTCAGGGATGTTTTCAGATTGCATGGTCTCCCAAAGACCATTTTCAGTGACAGGGATAGCCGCTTCATGGGCAGGTTTTGGTAGGAACTTTTCCGTTTGGTGGGCACCGAGTTGACCCCGAGCACTAGTTATCACTCACAGATGGATGGACAGACGGAGATAGTGAACAAGTGGCTGGAAGGTTACTTGCGAAACTGTGTCAGCGGGCAGCAAAAGGCGTGGTTACGATGGTTGCACTTGGGGGAGTATTATTATAACACCACTCACCATATGTCTATAGGTATGTCTCCATTTTATGCTTTATATGGGTATCATGCTTTATCTTTTGCTGACATGATATTTGGTGCTAGCAAGGCCCCTAGGGCCAACGATTGGATCCAAGAGAGTCAGGATATATTCTGGGCTCTTAAGGATAACATAGCTACAGCACAAAATCAGCAGAAGCTGTATGCCGACAGGGGACGGGTTGAGAGGCATTTTGAGGTAGGGGACTTGGTCTACCTACAATTGCAGCCATATCGGCAATCCACGCTGAAGCAGAAGAGAGCCGAGAAGCTCAAGCCCCGCTTTTATGGACCATACAGGGTGACACGCAAGATTGGGGAGGTTGCATATGAGTTGGAGTTGCCCATTGGTAGCAGGATTCATAATATTTTCCATGTGTCATGCCTGAAGAAGGCACTGGGACAACAGGTGACTGCAACTAAGGAGCTCCAACCCATAGATGATGAGGGGCATTTGGTGCTACAGCCGAAGGCCATTATTGACACTAGGGAGAGGCAGCTGCGAAGCAGGACAGTCAGGGAATATCTGGTGAGATGGAGAAATCTACCGGATCAGGATGCCACTTGGGAGAGTGAAAAAATTCTACAGCATCCATCATTGTAGTTGCTTGAGGACAAGCAACGTTTTGCCGAGGAGGACTATAATATTCCCAATTAGCAATAGCTAATTGGAAATATTAATTTTTGGCTATTTCACTTTAATAAAGTTAAATTAGAAATAAAGTGGGTGAAGAGGGACACTTAACTCACACTTAGGATAAAAGCATTTCCTAAAGTCACTTGGAGACATGATTATTTGACAGCGTGAGGCCTAGAGGACGAAGTGGCAGCATGGAGGAGATGTCAGCGTGGGCCCAAGTCAGCGCAGAGCTAGAGGGACACCATGTATCAAGGAGACAGCGCAGTTGGTGGTGGGGCCTAGGTGAGAACAAGGCTCTCCAAACATAAAAATGGAGAGAGGCTCCTCATTTTGATTCATTCTGATTATGCATCTATGATATTTGTCTTTTGACATAGAGCACGCTTTTGCTGTTGAGAAAAGTCTGCAAGTGTTGTTCAGCACACCGGGTGTCTCCGTGCGGAGATCCCAACCTCAGCCCCGAGGAACTTTGAGTGCCTGCTCGAGTGAGGAGTTCTATCTTTGTTTTGCCGGAGAGAGTTGGAACAGCCACAGTTGGGATTGTTTACTTGCAGAGACAGCGTAGTCAATGAGAGGGAGGACGCAGTCTTTGGAGGAGGAGATTCCGGATTGAGGGTTTATCAGGGGATTCAGCCCGGGAGAGTTGGAAAGGGGTCAGCCCTTCTCTATTCCATCATTTTGGTAGAGTTGGAGGCCATATTTTGCAGCAGATCATTCAGGGCCAGCGTTTATCATTGGGATAGCATGGTACCTCAAGGGAGGTCATTTTTGAAGGTCAACCATTTTCGAAAAGCTCTCTGGGCTTTTCTAGGTATTGGGTGGAGAGGCCATTCCCAAAGTTTCATAATTTTCTAAGGTGGGGAGCATCCCCAAAGATTCAGTTTATTCCAGCAGTAGTAGCAGCACTAGCAACTTGGAGATTACGCTGTCATTGAGGGAGAAGCCATTCCATGATATATTCTGTAAGTATTTCTACGCTTGCCTAGTGCAAGCCAAGGTGCCATCATTCTGAACACCTTTGTACTCATTTTATCTTTCAGTATTTAATAAAATGGCCCAGCGTTCTCCATATTGTGTTTTGTTCATGTGATGTCTCTCTAGTTGTTGTAGTTTCTTGTTTATGTGCTTTATATTGTTGTTTATTTCTATCCAGAATATTACAAAGCTTGTGTATCTAAGAGACAAGCTTGGTTTTGGGGATGTATCCTCCCTATGTGAGAGGGAGAGATAGACACACATTCTTGTCTTCATTGGACGAAAGAATGGAGTATTTTGGGATTTGGTAACCATCGGGCATCTGATACTCTTTGAAAATGTGGTAGGGAATTCCGATAAGAGTAGTCGAAGACGGATACTCTTTGAGGATTAGCTATCTCGATAAGAATAGTCCTCCAAAGTCATACTCGGTGAACACCTGGATGGAGTATGAACCTTGGAGACAATGATGATGGTGTTTTATTTCATTTGTCTCACCAACATTGTAGCTCATGGTCTCCTAAGGAGATGGAGTTGTTAGTCAGGGCCTTACTATGTGACAATGCTGGATTGATATGATGCTAGTAACATATGGGTTACAAATCTGACTCTTGTTATGAGATCTCTTCAAAGTGATTGAGTGTGACCTGGTATCATTATGAATACCTCCCTATTAAGAGGGAGTGTTGTAAAGTGTAACTAGGTTCAGTCTTCATAATGACTTGTAACTATGATCAAAGAAAATAAAATGTATTTATTATATTCCTTGCATCATGGGTTTCAAGAGAAAGATGTTTTATTTATAGGTCAAAAAGACTTCTTCTTATGTCTTTAGGATTTATAACAGTCACTGTCATGTTAATAGAGTCATGTTACACTTGAAAGAAGACCTCCAAAAAGACAAGACACAGTCATCCTTAAGTCGGCCTCAACGTATGTGTAAAGAAGTGACATGTTGGCTTCAATATATATATATATAATAATTAGACATGTCGGTTCATAACTGGAGACACATCGGTTCACCTATGTTATGTCGGCTCATTTATAGGCTCCAACCACTATATAAAAAGCCTATACCCTCGCAGTTTATACAGAACAGTTCGATGAAGTAGCTGAGATTTTGGATGGGTTATTATAGTGAACAAGTCTATGTTTTGGTGCGAGAGGAGAAGGTTGCCCAGCGAAGAGGAAGAGCTATCTCTTGAGTCTAATCAGTACATAAAGAAGTGCGAGTTAAGGGGTTCTGTTGGTGTGAAGAACAGGAGGTTAAGTAGTGAAGGAAAGAAGGTTTGTCTATCTCTGTCTCAGGTCTATACTACTTTGTAGGTTTAGGGCTACCATAATGAAGGAAAGGTCTACAATACAATGCGTAAAGGAGGTTACACTCAGTAAGAGCCTCAGTCCTAGCCTAGGTTATAAACAACGTGAAGTTAGGCCAACACAACCATGATATAGTCATGGTGTTGTTCAGTGCAAAGGTGATGTTCAGTAGAAGGTCTCGGTATCACAGTGCTGCATGGTGAAATCAAGGAGGATGACTGTGTCTTGGTCTAGTAGAGGCAGTTTAGGTCACCATTTTTTTGTCATGGTCTATGTACTCATTAGGTAAAGAATCTATAAGAAGAGGTTTGTGGGTTTTCCCCTCAAGAGGAGGGGTTTAGCACTGGCTTGGAGCCTAACTATTGTGTCACTGATGTTATTGTTTTGATAGTTGTTTGATGTATTGAACGTAATCATAATGATGAACAAAGATAATAAGTAAAGAAGTAACAAAAACAATTATCATGTAAGAGAATTTGTATTAACTTTTTCCCTACCCAATTCTCAGCAATAGTTGTCTTCATATTTGTATTTGATTGTACTTCTTGTTGAAGATTGGCAGGTACACAATCTTCAAGATGTTGAATATATTCATAAGTGAAGATGACTTGATAATAATGATAAGCATGATATATAAAGGAAGTTATAAGAATGATGATGACTAAGAAATGGTTTTGGAAAATTCCACTTAGAGATGATTTAATTAAATTAATTAATCATTTTTAATGTTTTTCCTAAGTCTAAACTTAGGAAAACTGATTAATTGAAGTCTATTAGTTAAATCAAGTGTGAATCTTCTAAATAAAGTCATGGATCACCTCCAAGTTAATCTTAGCCCTTGATTATGTTTTAATCTTGGCCGTTGAAGGGTCAACGGAAGAATATAAGGAGGGTGAGGGGCCTATGGAAAACACATTGAGGACATTGAGCATTTGGCATTTTCGAGTTTGTGTGAGGAAACACAGCTTTTGGTCATAAACGAATCACTAGGGCATGCTTTGCTAAGTGATTTTGGTTCAATGATCAGATTCAGAGAGGGGCAGAAGTAGTAATTGGTTAGGAGGACCAGGAGTACATTACGGTGAGAGGCAGCATTTACACAGAGATAGATAGTGCAGTTTTCTGAAGGGGTGATGCAATCCCTTAAGGGAATCAGGCAGAAACAGCGCAGTGTCTTCCAGAGTTAGTCCGGAGATAGCTAGAGGTTGGGGTTTCTGAGCCAAGAGGGCCAAAATCCAGTCTCAGATCAGCTTGATCAATTGTAGATAGAGGTGATGCAGTGTCTTGGACTTCCCCACACAGGCTTACGCAATTCCAGCGTAGGCATTCACGCAGAGGTAGCGAGGGGCTTCACCACTGATGTTTAGATTAGCTGGAGACTTGTAGAGTGAGGTATCTCTCAGAATTACATTTGTTGTCTAGATTTATCTGAAGGGTTTGCTGGATATTGGCACCCTAGTTATACTCAAGATACTGCTGCTTAATAATATAAAACCCTCAGATCTGCTACACCGGTTTTCCCGAGTTGGGTTTTTTCGGGGACTTAGTCCAAAAAAAACTGTGTTAAATGTGGATGTTTTTCATTGTATTTTGTTCAAATCGTTTCAGCACTTAGATTTATTCCGCAGTATTATTTGTGTAGACTATTGCAGAAATTGCTTCAATATTTCACTGTAATGAAATAATTATGAAACATAATAGGAGAAGTAATTCAGATTTGTTGCAGTAGGAATCCAGATTTAGGATTTTTCACATGGTATCATAGCTTATTCAAGCTGAAGTGCAGGAGAAACAAGAGTGAACAAGCAGATCAGCGCAAGAGAGACTGGGATCTGCGTAATTAGCAGCAGACCCTCCCAAAGATTACACTGTCCAGGCCAAGAGGGCAGTCCAATGCAGAAAAAGGCTCCCTTGGAGAGAGTTGACAGAGGGGTAAGCTTTTTCAGTTCCAGAAGAGGCAGCGTAGCAAACTGACGTAGTTGAAGGATGCAGTTATTGCACGGTAGTAAGAGCTGGTGCATAAGCGTCAAAAAAATTCTGAAAAATGCAGATAGAGGATTTCTTGACCTCGGAGAGTTTCTTACTCAAAGAAGCTCAGCTTTTCCCGTGTTAAAGCAGAAGCAGTGACTCACTCCACAAGGAGTGTGTAAGTCTAGCTGAGCAGAGGGTTAGAGGAAGAAATCGACAATTGAGGAGATGGCCAGCAACAGATTGCGTGACCAAGATAGATTGGAGGGTGCCTCCAACTATGTTATTTGGAAATCAAGGATTGAGTTTCTCCTTGATGAGCATGATCTAAAGGCCCTCATTGAAAGTACAGTTGCAGAAACCTTGAATGCAGCACATCTGAGACAATTCAAGAAGAATATGGCAAGAGCCAAGCGATTGATCCTAGATGGTGTTAAGGATCAAATCGTACATCACATAGCACCAAAGCGCACTGCTAGAGAAATGTGGATAGGGTTGGAAAAGCTATACCAAGGATCTTCCGAGCAGCGGAAGATGTACATGGAAGAAAAGATGCGTAATACCAGAATGAAGAAGGGAGAGCGTTTTGACTCTTTCCTGTCTCGAATTCAGGAGAACCCAGATCAGTTGTTAGCAGTAGGGGCAGCTTCTAGAGACTCAGAGCTGGTAAGGCTCACTCTAAACTCTGTTTCAGAAGATTATCAGGTCTTTGTCCAAAGCATTTTGGGCAGATAAAGACTCCCAAGATGCGAGGCGATGTGGGCAACCTTGCAGCAAGAAGAGTTGAGGAGAGACCTCCTCAAAATCCATATTCAGGATGGCAGCAGCAGTTCGAAGGTCAAGAAGGAAGAGGAAGAAAACACAACCCTTGCATCAAAGGGGCAACAAAGGAAGAAGAAGAAAGATCTATCCAAGATCAAGTGCTTCATGTGTGGGGAAATGGGACATTATGCCACACAATGTCCTCTTAACAAAAAGGATAAAGAGGAGAAGCAAGATCCTCAAGCTAGAGCTGCCAAGATTGAGGCACAAAAAGATTGTGCTATGTCAGCTCATATTCCAAAAGGAGAGAAATGGGTTGACTTGGAATTATAGATCCAGAATCTACAAGTGGCAGGATCCTAGAGTATTTCCGGACTCTTGGATCACATGTGAGGTACGACAGCCTAAAGACAGTAGCAGGATGGACAGTTGCAGCAAAAGATAAGAACACATTGCAGTGGCTAGCAGTACTAGAGCCTGATCAGCGCAGAGAGGGAGCAGCAGCATCAACAGTTGAGCAGTAGCAGCGTAGTACACAGCAGTGCTCACGCAGTGCAGATCAGCAACAGCGCAGTATTTTTCAAAGAGCTAGTGTAGAAACTAGCAGCAGTCAGTCTTATTTTTCAGCTGCAGATTCACTTGTCCAATTTCGGATGTTTTTTTGTTGCAATTAGCAACAGTGCAGCAGCAGCAATAGTTGAGCAGCCACAGCACCAGCGCAGCACAGTGCACAAGTGGTGCAGCGCAGTGCAGAGCAGTGCTCATGCAATGTAGCAGCTTGGTTGCAAAATTCAGAGGGAGTTGCAGTACAGTGGTAGTTGGCAACAATATGCAGAGTCAACAGCAGTACAGATGCAGTGTTTTTTGTGCAGTATTGGTGAGCAGCATCAACAGCACAGCAGTAGATGTTCCAGAAGTCAGAACAACAGCACATTGACTTGTCTTGCTACAGCGCTTTCCTCTATAACAAATATAATTTGTATAAAATAGAATAAATATAATTACTAAATAATCAAATATTGATTATGTTAAGTAGTCATTAGTTAACTGAAAAGGCATGTCTAAAAGACATGCCTAGTCATGAAAGGCCACCTGCGTAGGTATATAAGCAGGGCCTCATTGTAACTTTCAATCGTCTTATCATATATTTTATTAATAAATTATTATTCTAAATACCTCGTGTATTTTTACTATTAAAGTCAACAAAGCTACTAGTTTTTTTTCTACAGTGGTATCAGAGCCATTAAAGCCATGTTGCACAATATCGTCTTACAAGCCTATGAACGTAGTGTACGAGCCTATGAACATTGTTTACCATACAATGTGCCATTACGTGAAGAACCTGAAGAAAGTGAGAAGACTAAAAAAATTCAGGAAGTATTTCAGCAATTAGAAAATTCATGTGCAAATATTACAACCCGTCTTCAGAAAATTTACGAAGGAATCCATAATAAGGAAGAAGATTTGGATCAGAAAAAAAACAACAATTCAGATACCAAATCTTGTGAACATGATGAACCCCCTAAGGAAGTTAGAATACGTGAAACTAATTTTATCAAAAACAAGGAAAGTGACAGAGCATCACCACCATTGGAAAGAGAATGTGGAGCTACAGATTGTAAATCGGATGCCTTTAATCGAAGGTTTAATAATCATGAAGTAGTCCATGGTAGATGGAAAACTAAAATGGAGGAAGGTGAATTGTCCCCAACTCTGTCTCCACTTCCTGTGGTGGAGGATGAAGAAAACGTGCATTGTTATAGTGTCGGTGACCTCGTCTCTTTTAAGAATGCTATCCTGCAAAGGAATGACAGAGACATGAATGTTGCTGCTACATTTCCTCCTTATCCCTCCTTACTGCTCCATAATAACAATGGCTTGAACAGAAATAGACCAACATTAACACTGAATGCCAATGGAAACAACAGTAATTATATAAGTCCTCCCAACCTTCCTATTCCTTCCTCTTTCTTGCTGCCCCACAATAATAATGGTGATTATGGAAATGAAAACATAATTTCCAATGACTTAAGTCCTCCTAATCCTCCAAATCCTTCCTTCCACTTACTGTCCAATAACCGTGGTAATAATAACGGGAGGCCCAGCAAAAGTAGCAAAACAATATTAAGGCTCAACGGGAACAGAAATTTTGGTAACACAAGTGACTTCACTCATCGTCTTGTTGTGCCCTCTTTGGTACTGCACAATAATAATAGAACTGCAATTAGAATATCAATATTAAATGGGAATGGGTTTTCGAATGGCTTAGCAAGTATTTGCAATGTGATTAGAGACATGTGTTTTCGTGAAATTGCTCGTTTTAGAATAGTGCGCAAATTGCGGCGCTGCATAGACAAATCGAAATTAGGAGACCTGTGGAGAGGATCCCCGTCCAGCAGTTGGCTCGCGTCTCAGTCGTTTCGGACGACAATACGAACTGCACCAGTACCCCTGTCCCACAACAACCCGACGACCAAACCATTACTTGTTCATCGTCCTCGCACTTACTGTCGGCCTCGATGCATTGTGTCGGCTACTGATCCATCCACAAAACTTCGAGTTATCGTAACACCTCTCCAAATCGTTTTCGGGTCAGCCTTGGCGGCGTACCTCCGTGGAATAGAAAACCAGTCTCTCACCACTGTCGTCCGCTACTGTACACCTCACGCTGTAACAACGTGCTCTCTCTGTCTACACCTCCGCTCCACTGTGTAAAGAATCCACACGTATGCACATACTCAACGATTTCAGTTTCAATGGGAATGTTGTCTGACAGTTGTTGTCCGACAAAGACAGTAAAAAAAAACGTTGCCATAACCGCCGTCAAGCATCGCATGCCAATCGAAGGGTCAACGAGCGTTAGGGGCTGCCTAGCGTCAGTTTCATATTATAGTTACATAATAAACAAATAAAATTTAATTTAAAAAAAATAAAATTAATAATAATTATTATTATTATTTAAATAATAGTAATAATAATTATTTTAAAAAAAAAATCATAACAAGAATATGGATTCAGGACAATGTACTAGTGAAATATATAAAGAAGGTATCAGTGACTACCGCAAGATGAAGACAATTGCCAACAATATAGCTTTGAGGACAAAGCTTCTGAAGGAAGAGGCAATGTAACAAATATAATTTGTATAAAATAGAATAAATATAATTACTAAATAATCAAATATTGATTATGTTAAGTAGTCATTAGTTAACTGAAAAGGCATGTCTAAAAGACATGCCTAGTCATGAAAGGCCACCTGTATAGGTATATAAGCAGAGCCTCATTATAACTTTCAATCGTCTTATCATATATTTTATTAATAAATTATTATTCTAAATACCTCATGTATTTTTACTATTAAAGTCAACAAAGCTACTAGTTTTGTTGCTACATCCTCGCGAAGAGGGAGTGTTGATTTATGGTAGCATTGGATGTGTTCTAGCCTTGTAACTTTGTATATAGGCTAAGAAACATGTATTCCATAATACCCAGAAATGTTTTTGGAAAATTCCACTTAGAGATGATTTAATTAAATTAATTAATCGTTTTTTAATGTTTTCCTAAGTCTAAACTTAGGGAAACTGATTAATTAAAGGGTATTAATTAAAATAAGTTTGAATCTTCTAGATTAAGTCATGGATCACCTCCAAGTTAATCTTAGCCCTTGATTATGTTTTAATCTTGGCCGTTGAAGGGTCAACAAAAGAATATAAGGAGGGTGAGGGGCCTATGGAAAACACATTGAGCACATTGAGCATTTGGCATTTTCGAGTTTGTGTGAGGAGATACAGCTTTTGGTCAGAATCAAATCACTAGGGCAGGGTTTGCTAAGTGATTTTGATTCAGTGATCAGATTCAGAGAGGGGCAGAAGCAGTAACTGGTCAGGAGGACTAGGAGTACATTACAGAGAGAGGCATCATTTACGCAGAGAGAGACAACGCAGTTTTCAAAAGCGGTGATGCAGTCCCTGAAGGGAATCATGCAGAAACAACGCAGTGTCTTCCAAAGTCAGTGCGGAGATAGCTAGAGGCTAAGGTTTCTGAGCCAGGAGGGCCAAAATCCAGTCTCATATCAACTTGATTAGTTGCAGATAGAGGTGACGCAGTTTCTCAGACTTGCCTACATAGGCTTACACAGTTCCAGTGTAGGCATTCACGCAGAGGCAGAGAGGGGCTTCACCAGCACTTTTTAGATTAGCCAGAGACTTGCAGAGTGAGGTATATCTCACAATTACATTCATTGTCTAGATTTATCTTAAGGGTTTGCCGGATATTGGCACCCTAGTTGTACTCAAGATACTGCTGCTTAAAAATATTAAAACCCTCAGATCTGTTGCACTGGTTTTCCCAAGTTGGTTTTTTCCGGAGACTTAGTCCAAAAACAATTGTGTCAAATGTGGATGTTTTTCATTGTAGTTTGTTCAGATTGTTTCAGCACTTAGATTTATTCTGCAGTATTAGTGTGTAGACTGCTTCATAATTTACTTCAATATTTCACTATAATGAAATAATTATGAAACATGATAGGAGAAGTAATTTAGATTTATTGCAGTAGGAATCCAGATTTAGGATTTTTCACATTACGTGGCATCATTTCTCAACAATCAATTCAGTGGTATCTATGGCATCATCTTATATGCATCTCCCATGATATATATTCTTCCTTCAGTATGATAACCTATGTTGCACGGGTTTGCGAACATGGAGGTGGGGTTCTTGTCCCCAAGAACCAAATTTGAGTATGGGATCTTCTGAAAAGAACCCATAAGGACTGGGTTCGACTACCAAGAACCGGGTTCTTCATTAAAAAAAATTGGGTGCATTTGACGTTTAGGGTAGTTGGGACCCCAAAATTGGGTTCTTTAGGGTTCTTTATTGAACGATTTTTGAAATAAAAATTTAAATAAAAAAATAATAATTGGTGGAAAGTCAGATGGTGAATACATAACCCGTAAACCTAAAATCGCTTCACTCTTCAAGATCAACATTTCACTCTTTGACGACAACATTCTATTTGAGACCAGGCATTCATTTTGACTATGGAGACATCGAGCATCCCCCGGTGTGTATGGGGCATTTGCTAACGTGTGTGCAGGTGACTGGAGGTTCCCACGGAGATGCAATTCCTGCTTGAAGATTCACAGGTATCTCTTGAAGATTCATTGTGCGGCATGAATTAATTCTAATTTCTGGAGGTTCCCACGGAGATGCAATTCCTGCTTGAAGATTCACAGGTATCTCTTAAAGATTCATTGTGCAGCTTGAATTAATTCTAATTTCTATGTTCAAACTTCATTGTTTGCATAACAAAATTAGTAAATTAAAATTTAATTCTAAATAGTAAATCAACCCATGATGTCAAAGATGGGAAAGCTTCCTTATGAAAAGTATTAGAATCTTGAAGTAACCACAATAAACATTATACTGCCATATACTGTGATTCCAAACTGTTGATTTTTTACTGTAATCTCCACATTCTCTCATGGCCAACCGACATCACCTTCTTTTCTAATCACTCTTTTAACTGTGTGTTTTTTTTACATTTTTTTCCAAGAATGTGACTTTTGGCCTTCTCTTTCCCTACTAGAGTTTTGGGAGAAATTGGCTTGGGGCCATATTTACAAGTATGTGTAAACTCCAATTTGGACTTGATATCAAACTAGAAATTTTGAAATTTCAATGTGAATGTTGAATGCTCAATTATGTGCATGTTTAAATCTTTAAAGTTTAAATCATAAATATTTTAGTTTTATTCTTTAAAGTTGGCAAAATATGAAAATTCATATATATTATAATTTATAAAATATAATATATATATATATATATATATATATATATATATATACACCCCTAAAGAACCCACGCACCCTGTTTCAAAAAATGACACAACTGTCCCCGTCTTATATATATATATATATATATATATATATACCCCTAAAGAACCCACGCACCATGTTTCAAAAAATGACACACCCGTCCCAGTCCCCGTCCCAGTCCCCATCCCCATCGCCACGTTTACTGGCAACATAGATGATAACATAACAATGGTTGTAATTACAATGGCTCATTATACAACAACATATTATGGTATTCCTACAGTGATATTTTTACGGCAGCATCCTTTTTGAACATGGAAAACATGGGATACATGATATGGAAGGAAACCTTTTGGATATGGCAGACATACATAACATCACAAACACCCTTATAGACATAACAGTCATCCTTATAGCATAGCATATCATGGCAGACAACCTTATGTATGGCATAACAGAACATTACAGACACTCTTATGGTATAACATAGCAGATCATGGCAGACAACCTTATGTATGGCATAACAGAACATTACAGACACTCTTATGGTATAACATAGCAGATCATGGCAGACAACCTTATGTATGGCATAGAAAACCATTACAGGCACCCTTATGGTATGGAATAGCAGAACATGGAAGACACATGGTATGTATATAATAGTGATACGTATAGCAACATAGTATTATATGGAGTCGATAATCAGATATAAATGTGGCTTCATGTATGGTTTCTTTATCTTCCTTGTTGAGATCACAGTTCATCACTATTGTATATATATAGCATCATTAAGATCACAGTTCATGGCATGGCACCACAGTTGTAACTTCGTAAGTATTGGCATCATAGTCCAGTTCAGTTATAAGTATGGCATCATTAACATCATAGTTCCTCTCAGTTTATATGTTGCAACCCTACTGTCAGCATGGCAAGTTATTGATGACATGATAGTAATGTCGATGAAACTTGTTCACAAACGAAGTTGTGAACAAGTCATGTATACGCCTAGGGCAGTCTGATGACATTTGTACTTTGTGTCTCAGATGAACAATTGATGAAAGTCTACTAGCAGAAGAAGAATTGAATTTCAGGTTTTCCCCCTTGTGGGGTTTTTCCCTAGTCTCCGACCAATCCTGTTGTCTCTATGTGTGTGTGTGATTTTCTTCTGATGTTCCTTTTACATCCATTGCATTGTTGTTGATGTCGTTCTTTCTACAATTGCTAATGATGTTAAGTTGTATTGGGGTGAAAGAATATGTATATAAAAATATAAAAATGCAATTATCAAAGCAAAGAACAATATGCCCTTAGAAAAATTAAGAGATATAAGCAACATCTGAACATAGGAAGGTTGAACATTTTGAAGCATGCTTGGACTGGTGGATATATCTAATTTAGTTTATAAGGAGAGACGAAGCATCTTCTGTAATACAAAATGCTTGGGAGGACATCTGGTCGGCCCATGTGTTGATGTCTAGATACCGAAGTAGAGAGCGTGGTGTTGGTCATGGAGCTCTAACCTTGGATACACACCTAGATCCCTAGGTTGGTGATAGAGCTTGAAAGCCTAATGGTACCTAGAGAGGCTAAAGCTTGAGTACACCTTAGTCCCACCCAATTAGAGTACCCTGGTCAGGTATTTAATCTGTAGCACCGCGTGTGTATTGTGACTTTTCATAGAGCATATCATTTTGAGATCTTCCATGTACCTTTGTATATATTTAATTATGAATACCTCCCTACTTAAGAGAGAGTTTTGAAAAATGTAACTAGTGTCGGTCTTCATAATTGTATTTCAGTCATGATGTGATGTATTTGTCAAAAAAAAGAAAAAAAAATTATTATAAAAGAAATTGACTTATTAAAGCATGGGTTTCATGCTTGGTTCAATTATTTATAGGTCAAATGCTCCATTGTAGGCTTCCAGGGATTATGTCAAGTGTCCTTGTCCATGTCATAATGTAAAAGACCCTTCTTGGGCTTCATTTGTCAAGAAAGAAAATTATTTTTATGTAAATTAGTTCTTCTAGGCCTCCTCCACCAAGTCGCCCTCAACAAGGGGATTCGACCTCATAGACTAAATATATATATTGGAGCAACTCGACTCATTCAGAGCACATCTCTTTGAAGTTCGAATTGCAGTAGCTGGAAGCCGTAAAGGGTGCAAAGTTCAAGAAAGGAGGAAAGGGATAACAAAGGAGAAGGAAGTTATAATCTAGCTAAGGAAGTCGAAATATTCTCTCTTATCTCACACATGTGAAGGAACTAAAGTTGCATAAGGGCTGAAATTGCAGTCTTTAAGACGGGTTGAAATTCTGATGCAGTAGGGTCAAAAATTTGTCCTTGATGCAGTATTGTTACATTCAATTTTTGAAGGTTGGAAGAACAATTCAAGGGCTGACTTGGTCGAGGAAGGTATTTTGGTATAAGGTCTTGATTTATCTCAATCTAAATTTGCTAGTGAAGAGTTTCACTGGGTTTTCCCCTATAGAGGGATTTTAGCCCTGGGTAAGTGCCTACATCTGGTGTCATTGATCTTCATGTTTTTTTTTTTATGATTGCTTATTGAAACAAAAATAAAAGAAGAACATAAGAAAGTTAATAATAACACAAGAATATCACAAGTAATTGTCAACATAAGAAAATATTTCTGCCTTTCTGATTTTCTAACATGGCCAGCCTCACTTTAAGCGATTTATCCATCCTATATTCTGAGCAGAGGCAAGGCATGGCATATTGCCTAGAGTTGGCACTTTGTCTAACCCTAATGTATGCATTTTCATGGGGAGAATTTTCAGCTTATGCATGGGGCTGACATTTAGAAGCGTTTCAAAGCTTATTTTTGAGCTTCATTCATAGAAATCAGGTAGGTACTTCTACATAGGCCTATATGTCTAGGCATGTAGAAGACACCCACAGTTTCCTTAGGTGTTTTCTCTAGTGTAAGAAAGTTGATGTAACTTAGCCTAAGTTTAACTTAGGAAAAAACACATATTATTATGTTGTCTTATTGAGCTAAAGTAAACTTAGGAAAATCAAAGTTAATTACTTTAGTGAATAATTTTAATCTCAACCCTTGATCTCAAGTGAGGCAAGATTTCATCACAGCCATCAATCATTTTTGAGATTAGCATATGGGATTTAACCCAATGTAAAGTTATAAAAGCAAGGCTAGGGAGATGGGGAGGACACACTACAGTAGCACAAGATTGAGAGAGACTTCTTAGTGAGTGTTGGGTCCAAGGATGGGAAACAAGGAGATTTGGATCAGCCAAGGAGGGTTGATAAACCAAATCAGATCCAAGGTTGTAAGTAATTCCTTAGTTGGGTTTGTTGTCAACCAAAGTGTATACCTAAGTGTGGGAAAAGTTTCCAACCCCACAAGGTATAATCTTTATGGTGCAACGCTAAGAATGGAGGCTATCACCTACTCCCTACTCTCTCCATTTAAGCTCCCTCCTAGGCAAGCTATGTTGGGTAGTCCCCAAAGGATGGAAAACTTGGTGAAACAAGAAGTCTAGGAGATCTAAGGTTTAATATTCCTAAATGGAAGTAACGGTAAATAACAGAAGCATGTAACTTGCAACAACACACAAAATAGCAATCTACCCACAAAAATGACCAATCACACAATTAGCAGCACCAAATCTGATTCTTTTATTAATTTATGAGCATAAGAGTACAACATAAATGAGAAGAAATGAAACTAGGCTTGTAAAAGCAAGCTATTTTTGCAAGCTATAGAAAAACCCAGGCGGAAGAATGGTTGCCTCAGATCCAAGGAAGAAACCTTCTATGTCCACCCAGAAATTCTCTGCCACTACTACAAAATGGAAATGAAGTTTTTTGCCACTCCGGTTCTCAGAATGCTCTGAAAATTCCGCTAGTGCCTCTCCTATTTTTTCTCCACAAGACCCAGAAAGGAATTGGCCCCAAACCCAACCAATGAAAAACCCACAAAAATTGTCAATTTCCAGTCTCACTAGCTGAACGCACTGCCTAGAAATGATTGATGAATAATCCTACAATCTCTCGGGAAAGACGCCAAATTTCCTGCAAAATTCTTCTCAAATTTCTCCTTGTTTTCTCCAGCCTCTAGACCCCCAAATTATGCTTGCTCTTTGGCCACGCTTGAACCACTGCCAACAAGACTATGTAGGCCCAAGGAGGCAAATACTTAGCCCAAAAATATCCATCATTGACTGACCCCCAAACCGCCAAATCTTAGAAATTATGCTCCAATCCAGCCTGAAAATTCCTCACCAATAAGCTGCTCCACAGCTGGCTCCCTCAAGAAGTGTGTGTTGACCACACTTTGTCAACAACCCCATAGCAGTACACCCCCATTTTTTCAAATGGGATTCATCATGTTCGACGTGTTCACGCCATTCAGATTCCATCATCAGTCGATAGTTTTATAAACGATGTAAACCCATTCTGCATGTTTATGATGTAAATGATCTAAGTAAGACCATCATGTACGTAACAACCTAGGTAAGCCTAGCATTTCGGTGACGATTTCTATCCTAGAATCTTTTTTCTCTCATTGATTCGCTTGTGTTTCTCGACACAAGTGATCGGCAGAGTTTTCCCCTCCAGCCTCACCCCAAAGCTAGGGTGGATTTTGTCATCAAGATGCTAAGTGAGTCCTTGTGTTTTCTATCAAGTCTTTGTAAAAGTAGTTTGGGAATAATCCTAGCTAATTGGCTAGATTATTTTATTGCAAGCTGTTTGATCTACTAGATCATGTTTTGAGTCGCAAAATTGGGTAACTATTTGAGGGTCTATACGAATGGGTATCCCCCTTTATGTGTCTAAATGTATTTATCTTATGTAAAGAAGGTTGGAAAAATAATTAAATCCCCTCTTAGTCAATTAATTAAATTTTTTGGCCAAATTAATTAAAAATCCTAAGCCAGAAATTTAATTAATTTTAAGTCCTAGGTGAGTTAAAATTCTTCGAAGGAAAAATTCGTGGTTCCTTAAAAAATAAATTTTTAAAGGACCTAGGCCAAGGGAATATTGAGAACTTCAAGAAATTTTTTACCCTTAGGCCTTGGGGGTTAAGTCATAGTCAAAATTTTGAGGTAATTAACTCAAAAATATTATTTTTGAGTTAATTAAAATGGAATTAAATGATAAATTCGAATTTCCTCAAAATTATAATTTTGACGGTCCAAATTAAAAGATGATCAAATCTTTTCGACAGTCGAAATTACTTTGACATGGATCAACTGAACTAGCCGTTGGATATTTTATCTTATAAATTAGAGGTCTTTGTCAATCTTTTAGTCATCCGATCTTTGAATCGTGCACTTGTTCTTGAAAGCTCTTGTAATTTTTTGATGAATAAAGCATAAAGACTTTGGGGTTACAAACTTTGGTGTTCCTTTTCCAGATCTATGTGGTGATGTTGTCTCTAAACTCTGCTACTTCTATTGGCATTTGATGGTTGGTGGCCTTTATGGATTAATCTGCATACAGGTATCTTGTGCAGTTTTTTGGGTTGCTAAAATTGCATTTTGATTTAACGGAAAGATTAGTTATCTGTTTTTTCTGAAAAGTCTCATGTTTATTTTTTATTTGCTATCAATCTAAAATTCAGATCTAAGTGTGCAGAGATCATTTTCAAGGTTTGAGCATTTGGGGAAGTCTTCAGTTAGACCAACCGACTCTCAGATTTCATAAATCTGGAAAAGCTCATCATTTCCTAATTCCCAAGTTTATCTTACGGAATTTTGTTTTTACAGGGTTTTCTCAAGCTTGTGCCTCTCATAATTTCTCTTTTTATTAATTGCGCAAAAATAGTTTTAAATCTGGCCATGAGGGCCTCTAATCTGTAAATTAGCACTGTAAATTTGCAAATATTCTCTAGGTTGTAAGGATTTATTTTTTTGTGCATAGTTTTGGGTTTTTTCTGGTTATGTGCAGGATTACAGGGAGATTCTCAGAAAAGTTTTAGATCTAAGCCAGATCTAGGCCCTAGAGGGTAATATCTGGCCTCAAGATCATTTCTGCTGGCAGATCTGAATGTTATTTTGCTGAAAAGAGAAAATCTCAAGTGCATCTAAATCAGTGTTTTAAAAAATCTGAGTTATATTTGGCAAAATTTTAAATGCTGGGTGAGAAGGAATTTCATGTGTACTAGGATTCCCTAAGATAATCATTCCTTGTCCCTGCTAATACCTCTGCATTCTGCCATCTTCGTCTAGCACAATCCATCTTTGCTGCAATTGTTCGTACGCTGTCAATCCTGCAAACCCTTAGCTCCTTTCTCCTCCACATTGCTCCATTCACCGACGTCCCATCTCCTCTTCCTTCTTCACGCAATCCGCATCCGCCTATCATTTCATCCTCTACCCTCATGGCTTCCATTCGACCTGCATCTCAGCCCTGCCTGTCCGTACGTCTATACCCTGCTCCAAACCTGCACAAACACAACGCAAAACACTTCATGTTTTAATTAATTTCTTTTAACTCTAGATTTTGATTGTCTTTTATGACATTTTGATTTCTATTAGTTTGATTTTATGACTTTTCGTTTCTAATTTTTTAGTTTTATTTTTTTTTAAATATAAGAAACATTTCATTTTCTTTTTTAACATTCTAATTTTTTTTTAGTTTTCAGACTTTAGACCTTTTCATTTTATTAGTTTAGTTCAGGTAGTGTTAATTTAATTTTTTTAGATATAATTTTTTTTAGATTTAAAAAACATTAAGATATAAAAATAAATAAAATAAATAAAAAAATTTTAACTTTTGGAAGATCTTTAATTTTTGTATATATATATTTTAGTTTTATTAACTTTAGATTTAAAAGAAAATATAAAATATATATATAAACTATAGAAAATTCTCAAAAATTTAAAAAATTTTACATAGTCAAAGTAAGCTTTAAATTTCCTTCTATATAAAGTTTGACTATAGATTTCTGAATTGGAATTATTTGGAATATCATAAATTTGGAAATATTGGAAATATCTGGCATTTAACTTTGATGGGTCTCCCATGATAACATTTTTGTTTCAAATTTAAATTGTTGGCGCTTAGATGTGGTTGATGATCATTGAGCTATCTTTAATTGTGATTTTAAATTACTTGAAATCGGAAATTAATTTTTTAAGTCAACTTTGGGAATTTTTCAAGTGATGATAAATTGCATGTCTTCGTCGAACATTGTTAATGCGTAATTGTGAGGGTGTTTTATTGAATATCATTGTGGTTGATTGATTTTCATAGCAGCAGTTAAATATCAATTACTTGGCTTTAATTTCACAACGGGATATTTTTGACTCCATAAGGCACTGGTTTTAAAGTTTCAAATCTAATTGGATCTATAAAATCTCGTAAATCTTAACAAGTACTTGGTCATCTAACTGTGTCCCCTGAACTGGTTGGTTTTCAACCAATTCTCCTTCATTTTCGTTAGGGTCTACCTCCCTTAGCTTGCAAGGAGACAGCTTAGATAGAGAGATTGGGGATCAGGGTGACAGCCCCCGATCTGAACCGTTGTCGCAGTGCCTAGACATTCTGTGCGACAACATTTTTTGGTGCCGTTGCCGGGGACCAATTTATTGGATTTTGGCTTTACGACATTCATCTCTTTATTTATCTTTCATCTCAGGTATTTGAGTTAGCTTCCTGTCCAAGTGGTGACTCCATTGGCTTCATCTTCCACAAGAATTTGTACTAGAAGACATCCAAGTAGCTTGATTAATCCTACTCCAGATCCTGAACAGGTTCTCAAAGTTCGATTACACAAGCTCTCTTCTCGTACACTTCTTGTTAATCTCGGCCAGGAAGCTCTTTCTGATATCCATTCTCTTTTCTGTGATCCACCTCAGCACGATATCATGGATTTATATGCCCCGTGTAATTTTGCTAATATTCAGGGTTATCCCCATGATTTCCCTCAAACTAGAATGGATAAGTTACCTTCTTTTCAAGGAAATAATGCAGTTAGTGTCAAATCTCATTTGTTTGCTTTTGCTAATTGGTGGAATAAATTTGCAGTTACAAATAACAATTTCGATGATGTAAAGATGAGGCTCTTTATTCTTACTTTTGAGCAAGATGCTATGGAATGGTTTACTAAAAAACCTGATAATTCATTCAATACCTTTGAATCAAATGTAGTTGCCTTTAAGGACAAGTTTGGTGATAAAAGGGAAGATAAGCATTTGGTGAAAGAGATCAGTGCCATAAAAAAGAAAGAGAATGAAACGATTGAAGAATTTAACAAGAGATTCAATGGTATCCTTAGAGAAATATCTCAAACTCATAAGCCTCCTGATGGATCTCTTTTGAATTTTTACATTGATGCTTTTAATTTTGATACTTCATATGAGCTAAGGCATGCTAAAACTGTCAATTATAAGGCTTGCCAATCTTTAGCTGAAGAACTTGAAAAGGATAAAAGGGCATCAGGGAAGTCTGAAATTCCTGGTTTTGATAGGGCTTTGACTAAATTGAAAGGGCCTGAAGGTAAAGAGCCTCTAGAAGATGATGACGACCCTATGAAAAAGTTAATGCAAAAACTTAAAAGCATGGAGCTTAACCAAGCAAAGTTAATCTCTGACCATGCTAAGGAAATAAGCACTTTACAGTCTAGGTTGATCCAAATGGAAAGGGCTCAAGTGCAAAATTCCCAACCTAGGAATCATAATAATAATAATTGAGGTAATAATACTTGGCAGAAAAAAGGTCAACCTAGTGAGCAGAGACTTCCAAATCCGCTTGAATCTACTAATCTAGTTGATGAAGCTCCTCCTTATTGTAGAGCTTGTGATGCTCTTCATGAAGAGGTCACTTGTCCCACTGTGAAAAGAATCATCAATAGTGGAATGTTTGGGGCAAGTAATCAGATAAATGTTGTTGGTAAGGAGTTTTCTTTGTCTATGGAAGATTGGATGGCAGTTAAAGAAAATAGTCAAGATGTTAGGCCTTTTACATCTTCGCATAGTGTAAATAGTTTTGATCATGAGAGGGATTTGATGATTGAATTATTTGGTGAAACGCCTTCTCTTGATCAAGTCTTGGAAATTGCTAAGGACAAAGGATTAACTTATCAAAGAAGGGATAAAGAGCAAGGTAATAATCAAACTTCCCCTCGAATTTTTAATCCTAGTCCTGGTTTGAATATTGATTTGGCGCATGGTTGAGTAATGCTAAAATCTTGGTGCCTGATACTGAGATGTTAAAGCTTCCTACTTAGAGAGCTAAAGTTTTAGATGTTCTTGGAGTTTCGCATGTTAATGTTGCTCAAGATAAGAGTCTTGAAGTTTCTTATCAAGATGCCCCTATATATCTGCAAAAAATGGAGTCGGATAACAAGGAGCATCAGCCATTTTTTGTTACTTTAATAGTTAATGGTTATAAATTGAATAATTGTATGCTAGATTCTGGTGCTTCAGCGTGTGTCATGACCAAGAGGGTCATGGAACAGCTTAATTTAAGAGTTTCTAGACCATACTACAACATATGAGCCATGGATTCTAAGAAAGTTGAAGTTCATGGGTTAATCAAAGATTTACAAGTTCATTTATCGATTTACCCTGACATTATGATTGTTATAGACATAGTTGTAGTTGATGTTCCAGATGCTTGGGGTATGTTGTTATCTAGAAAGTGGGCCTCTGATCTAGGAGGAAGTATTCAGATGAATTGGTCTTATGCTATGATTCCTTCCCCTAGAGGTGAAGGGTTTGTGAAGCTAGATAGAGAGCCTGAAAGAATATTCCATGTGGAAGATCCTAAGAGACCTCATAATGAAATAATTAAGGAACAACCTAACATGGGGAATTATGCTATTATGTCTAATTTCATAGTTCCCTTAGATGACAAGGTTGATGAGAAGTTTGAGGACCTAAAGGATCAAGTTTGGTTCATGCATTTTGATGGTGCAGCATCTAGGTATGGTAAGGGTGCTAGAATTCTTTTGAAGTCTCCCCTTGGTCATATTTTTAAGTTTGCCTATAGACTTGAGTTCGATGCAACCAACAATGTGGTTGAATATGAAGCCTTGTTGTTGGGTTTTGAGTTGGCAAAAGTTTTAAGAATTAAGTTGCTTAGTATCAAGGGAGACTCTGATTTGGTTATCATGCAAGTTAAGAATAAATTTACATGTAAAAATCAAAAGTTAAGGAATTATCGACATGCTATGTGGAATGTTATGGAACACTTTGATGCCATTAACCTTGAAGCTATCCCAAGAGAAAAGAATGCCTTAGCAGATCAGCTTGTTGTGGCCGCTTCTACTCTACAATTATCTGATGAATTAATTAAGGAAAAGATAAAAATGGAAATTATTTTCAGACCTTCAGTCCCAGATAATTCAGAGCATTGGCAAGTTTTTAATGATGAAAAGCAGGTCATTCGTTTTCTTAATAATTTAGATGAGTTTGAAAATTTTCAGATTAGTTCTAAGGAGGATGGATCTGAGGATCATGATGATATTATAAATCCTACTCCTGGGAATATTGTTGCTTTAGAGCAACACTTTGATCGGCATGATGCCACAAAGATGAAAGAGGAAAATAAAATGGATCCGGGTGAATTCATTGAAGTTAATATTGGTACCTCTGAGGATCCTAAGATTGTTAAAATTGGTAAAGGTACTAATGAAGAAGAAAGGAAAAAGTTGACAAATTTACTTCATGAATAGAGGGATGTTTTAGCATTTTCATATGATGAGTTAAAAGGATATAGGGAAGATGTCATGCAACACATTATCCCTTTGAAAGATGAGAATGCTAAACCTTTTCTCAAAAGCTTAGGCAAATAAATCCTAAGTTAGCCCCTTTGGTTCAGAAAGAGCTTTCAAAAATGCTCGCAGCTGGAATCATTGCTCAAACTAGACATTCAACATGGTGTTCCAACCTAGTGATTGTTAGGAAGAAGAATGGTACCATTAGACTTTGTGTCGATTTTAGAAACCTTAATCTAGCATGTAAAAAGGATAATTACCCTTTGCCCAACATGGAGACTATGTTGCAAAGAGTAACGGGTTCAGGAATGATGTCATTGCTAGATGGTTTTTCTGGATACAATCAAGTTTGGGTTAAAAAAGAAGATCGTCACAAAACTACATTCACCACACCATGGGGTACTTTTGAATACATTAGAATGCCTTTTGGGTTGAGTAATGCTGGGGCTACTTTTCAAAGGGCTATGGATTATGCTTTTAAAGGTTTAATTGGAAAAATTATTGAAATTTATCAAGATGATCTTACTTTTTTTCTAAAGATGGTATTAGTCACGTAAGTCATCTTAAGCAGGTCTTTGATAGATGTAGAGAATTCGGGATTTCCTTGAATCCAGCAAACTCTGTTTTTGGAGTAACTGAAGGGAAATTACTTGGTCACATCATCTCCAAAGATGGGATCAAGATTGATCCTGAAAGAGTTGAGGCAATCCAAAAGATTCCTGTACCTCATAATCTTAAATCCCTTCAGTCTTCTCTAGGAAAAACTAATTTTCTTAGAAGATTTATTCCAAATTACGCAGAAATAGCTAAGCCCATTCAAAGTCCTCTGAAAAAAGATGTAAATTTTTTGTGGAAAGAAGATGGTAAAAAGGCTTTTCAAGGGATTAAGGGTGCTATTGCCAAAGCTCCTGTTTTGGCGAGTCCTGATTATTCAAATGATTTTATGATTTTCTCTTTCGCTTCTAAAGATACTATTGCTGGTGTCTTGTTACAAAAGAATAAGGAAGGTCACGAACAGCGTTTTGCTTTCATGAGTAGAGCGCTTCAAAATTTTGAATTAAATTATACTACTATGGAAAAGAAAGCCTATGCTTTGGTAAAGTCTCTTAAGCATTTTAGGACTTATGTGGGTTATTCTAAAATCATTGCTTTAGTCCCGCATTCCACGATTAAAGATATCTTAACTCAAACTAATTGCTTAGGGACTCGTGCTAGGTGGGTTACTAAAATTCAAGAGTATGATTTAGAGATTAAGCCCACCAAGTTAGTCAAAGGTCAAGGCTTGGCTGAAATGATGATCGAAGGTAATGAGAAAGCGCTTGCTTTGATCTGTCTTAATGATGCATCTTCGCCTGAGCTGCAAAAGTTAGGGGAGCATGAATGGTATAAGGACATTATTTATTATTTGTTGAATCTTACATGTCCTAATCATTTAGTTGCTCATAGAAGAAGGGCTCTTAGATTAAAAGTCACTAAGTATTGCCTCATGAAGGATGGCCTTGGATGGAGAAATCCCGAGGGGATAATACTTAGGTGTGTTGATGAGAATGAGTCTAAAAAGTTTATTTCTGAGTTTCATTCAAGATTTTGTGGTGGTCATTATGCTGCTAGAACTATTGCCCACAAAATTCTGAGAGTTGGTTATTTTTGGCCTTAGATTTTTTCAGATGTGCATAAATTTGTCAGAAGTTGCCAAGCTTGTCAACTATTCACTGAGAAGCAGAAGCTAGCTACCTTGCCCCTACAACCTGTGGTTGTTGAGGCACCTTTTCAACATTGGGGTCTAGATTTCATCGGGAAATTCCATGAAAATTCTAGCAATGGCTACTCCTGGATCTTAACTGCAACTAATTCTTTTACTAAATGGGTTGAAGCCATTCCTGCTAAGAATGCCAATGAAAAGGTCATTATGGACTTTACTGAAAATCAAATCATTACTAGATTTGGTGTCCCTGCCAAGATCACTACTGATAATGCCAAGGCTTTTAGTTCTTTTGAATTTTCATCTTTTTGTTTTAAGTATGGCATTACATTATCTTATTCATCTAACTACTATCCTCAGGGTAATGGCTTAGCTGAGTCAAGTAATAAAAATCTCATAACCATTATCAAGAAGATAGTAGGAGATAATAAGCGATCGTGGGATAACAAAAATCAAGTACGCTTTGTGGGCAGATAGAATTACTAAAAAGAAAGCTATTGGTAAAAGTCCTTTTGAATTAGGTTATGGCTTGGATGTAACTTTGCCTGTGCACCTTAAATTACCAGCTTACCAACTCCTTCAACATTTTTCCACTGATAAAGATATTGTTCAAAATAGAATTGATCAGATTGTGGAGTTGGATGAAACTCGTAGGAAAGCTTTAGATAATATGTATAAGAAAGAATGAAAAGCCCGGAAAACACAAGAAATTTGACAGTTTGTGGCTGGGACCTTATATTATCAGAGACATTGCTGGACCAAACTCATTCCACTTGAGCACGTTGGAAGGCGAACCACTTCAATTACCTGCGAATGGCCTACTGCTCAAGTTGTTCTTCAAAGATGACATCTGATGCCATTGGGCATCCTTTGTATTGTATTTCTAACCTTACTCCTTGTCCTTTCAGCGTTTCATTTTATAGTTAGAGTAGATTTACTTTTCATGTTAAGTAGAATAATAAATGAAAAACTAGCTTCTATTTTTCATGTGCTTAATGTTATATGATGATATTTGGATTGACGCTACTTATATAATTTTGTGTGTTGCTTGGATACAGATTCTGGATACTCACATTCCTCCGGTGAAGCAATGTGTCCCCAAGTAGAGACAGATGTTGACCACACTTTGTCAACAACCCCATAGCAGTACACCCCTATTTTTTCAAATGGGATTCATCATGTTCGACGTGTTCGCGTATTCAGATTCCATCATCAGTCGACAATTTTATAAACGATGTAAACCCATTCTGCATGTTTATGATGTAAATGATCTAAGTAAGACCATCATGTATTAACAAACTAGGTAAGCCTAGTATTTTGGTGACGATTTCTATCCTAGGAGGTTTTTTGTCTCACTGATTCACTTGTGTTTCTCGAAACAAGTGATCGGCAGAGTTTTCCCCTCTAGCCTCACCCCAAAGCTAGGGTGGATTTTGTCATCAAGATGCTAAGTGACTCCTAGTGTTTTCTATCAAGTCTTTGTAAAAGTAGTTTGGGAATAATCCTAGCTAATTGGCTAAATTATTTTATTACAAGTTATTTGGTCTACTAGATCATGTTTTGAGTCGCAGAATTGGGTAACTATTTGAGGGTCTATATGAATGGGTATTCCCGCTTTATGTCTCTAAATGTATTTATCTTATGTAAAGAGGGTTGGAAAAATAATTAAATCCCCTTTTAGTCAATTAATTAAATTTTCTGGCCAAATTAATTAAAAATCCTAACCAGAAATTTAATTAATTTTAAGTCCTAGGTGAGTTAAAATTCTTCAAAGGCAAAATTCGTGGTTCCTTAAAAAATAATTTTTTAAAGGTCCTAGGCCAAGGGAATATTGAGAATTTCAAGAAATTTTAGACCCTTGGGGCCTTGGGGGTTAAGTCAAAGTCAAAATTTTGAGGAATTAAATGATAAATTCGAATTTCCTCAAAATTATAATTTCGACAGTCCAGATTAAAAGATGATCAAATCTTTTCGATGGTCGAGATTACTTTGACATGGATCAACTAAACTAACCATTGGAGATTTTATCTTGAAATTAGAGGTCTTTGTCAGTCTTTTAGTCATCCGATCTTTGAATCGTGCACTTGTTCTTGGAAGCTCTTGTAATTTTTTGATGAATAAAGCATAAAGACTTTAGGGTTACAAACTTTGGTGTTCCTTTTCCAGATCTATGTGGTGATGATGTCTCTAAACTCTGCTACTTCTATTGGCATTTGATGGTTGGTGGCCTTTATGGATTAATTTGCATACAGGTATCTTGTGCAGTTTTCTGGGTTGCTAAAATTGAATTTTGATTTAACGAAAAGATTAGTTATCTGTTTTTTCTGAAAAGTCTCATGTTTATTTTTTAATCTCCATCAATCTAAAATTCAGATCTAAGAGTGCGGAGATCATTTTCAAGGTTTGAGCGTTTGGGGAATTCTTCAGTTAGACCAGCCAACTCTCAGATTTCATAAATTTGAAAAAGCTCATCGTTTCCTAATTCCCAAGTTTATCTTACGGAATTTTGCTTTTACAGGGTTTTCTCGGGCTTGTGCCTCTCATAATTTATCTTTTTATTAATTGTGCAAAAATGGTTTTAAATCTGGCCATGAGGGCCTCTAATCTGTAAATTAGCACTGTAAATTTGCAAATATTCTCTAGGGTGTAAGGGTTTATTTTTTTGTGCATAGTTTTTGGTTTTTTCTGGTTCTGCAGAATTACAGGGAGATTCTGAGACAATTTTTAGATCTGAGTCAGATCTAGGCCCTGGAGGGTAAGATCTGGCCTCAGGATCATTTCTGCTGGCAGATCTTAATGTTATTTTGCTGCAAAGAGAAAATCTCAAGTGCATCTAAATCAGTATTTTAAAAAATCTGAGTTATATTTGGCAAAATTTTAAATGCTGGGTGAGAAGGAATTTCATGTGTACTAGGTTTCCCTGAGATAATCATTCCTTGTCCCTGCTAATACCTCTGCATTCTGCCATCTTCGTCCAGCACAATCCATCTCTGTTGCAATTGTCCATATGCTGTCAATCCTACAAACCCTCAGCTCCTTTCTCCTCCACGTTGCTCCATTCACCGACGTCCCATCTCCTCTTCCTTCTTCACGTTGTCCACATCCGCCTATCATTTCATCCTCTGCCCTCACGACTTCCATTCGACTTGCATCTCAGCCCTGTCGTCCGTACGTCCGTACCCTGCTCCAAGCCTGCACAAACACAACGCACAACACTTCACGTTTTAATTAATTTCTTTTAACTCTAGATTTTGATTGTCTTTTACGACATTTTGATTTCTATTAGTTTGATTTTATGACTTTTTGTTTCTAATTTTTTAGTTTGATTTTTTTTTTTTAAATATGAGAAACATTTCATTTTCTTTTTTAACATTCTAATTTTTTTTTAGTTTTCAGACTTTAGATCTTTTCATTTTATTAGTTTAGTTAAGGTAGCGTTAATTTAAATTTTTTAGATTTAATTTTTTTTAGATTTAAAAAACTTTAAGATATAAAAATAAATAAAATAAATAATTAAAAAAAATTTAACTTTTGGTAGATCTTTAGTTTTTGTATATATATATATATAAACTTTAGTAAATTCTCAAAAATTTTAAAAATTTTACATAGTCAAAGTAAGCTTTAAATTTCCTTCTATCTAAAGTTTGACTATAGATTTTTGAATTGGAATTATTTGGAATATCATAAATTCGGAAATATTGGAAATATCTGGCAATTAACTTTGATGGGTCTCTCATGATAACATTTTTGTTTCAAATTTAAATTGTTGTTGCTTAGATGTGGTTGGTGATCATTGAGCTATCTTTAATTGTGATTTTAAATTACTTGAAATCGGAAATTAATTGTTTAAGTCAACTTCGGGAATTTTTCAAGTGATAATAAATTGCATGTCTTCATCAAACATTGTTAATGCGTAATTGTGGGGGTGTTTTATTGAATATCATTGTGATTGATTGATTTTCATAGCAGCAGTTACATATCAATTACTTGGCTTTAATTTCACAACGGGATATTTTTGACTCCATAAGGCACTGGTTTTAAAGTTTCAAATCTAATTGGATCTATAAAATCTTGTAAATCTTAACAAGTACTTGGTCATCTAACTGTGTCTCCTGAATTGGTTGGTTTTCAACCAATTCTCCTTCTTCATTTTTATTATGGTCTACCTCCCTTAGCTTGCAAGGAGACAGCTTAGATAGAGAGATTGGGGATCAGGGTGACAGCCCCCGATCTGAGCCGTTGTCGCGATGCCTAGACATTCTGTGTGACAACAGTGTGAATTCTCCTCCAGCATCCTTGTGTTGCGCAAAAGCAGAAGAAAGCTCCTTCCCCTGTTCTGAAATGACTCCAAAGGTATCAAGTGACTCCCCTAGGGTGGCACTCTAAGTCCATCGAAATAAGAGCTGAGATCTCAGCCCAAAAACCTGCTTGTGCTAAGTAGCACTTTGCTCACCTGGCTTAGCAGCTCAAGCAAACAATTGTGTTTAGATGTTAAATTGACAAAAAGTCCCCAAACAAAGGCCCTCACCCTCTATTTAAGCTTGCTACCTACTTTTTCTTCTTGGAGGGGCCCAGCCTCCACTAGCTCGAATTTTCCCTCCATTTTCTCTCTCTCCAAGTGCGTACTCTCCCAAGGGGGTGTGTAAGCCTTGTGGGTGGCCCCCACATCCCACCAAAATTTTAATCTTTGCCTTTTTCCTAATTTGGGCTGCCAAAACTATGCCAATGCCAAAATTTGTCTCAAAATTGAGTGACCTCCTTAGTATTTAAAAATTTGGGGATATTACAATCCCCCTTGCCAAAATTTGCTTTGTCCACAAGCAATTTCAGCGCTGGATGTTGCAACACCATCTCCCCCTCCCAAGTGGCATCCTCCTCAAGAAGGTATTTCCACCTCACCAAAAATTCCCTGATTGTTCTGCTCCTAAGCTTCCACTCCCTTACCTCCAAGATGGCCTCTGGGACCAGCTGTAGATGGTCCTCATCATCCAATGGTGGCTGCTCTATGGTGGTCGTGACTTGCTTTCCTAGTTACTTTTTCAAGCATGTATCATGTAAGACGTTGTGCGCCTTCATTCCCGGTGGAAGCTCCAACTCATAGGCCACCTCCCCAACATGCCTAGTTACCCTGTATGTACCATAAAAGCGAGGCTTGAGCTTCTCTGCCCCCTTTTGTTTCAGCGAGGAATGTCAGTAAGCCTGGAGACATAAATAGACCATGTCCCCCACATCAAATTGTCTCTCAACCCTGCGCCTATCAATGTACAGCTTATGTTGATTCTGTGCCACTGACAAATTGTACTTGTGAGCCTTGAGTATCTCCTAGCTCTCCCAGATCCAATCTTTTGCCCCTGGGGCCCTGCAATCTCCAAAAATCATGTCAAAAAAAGAAAGTGCATCATAACCATAGAGGGCGTCACTTGATACCTTTGGAGTCATTCCAGAACAGAGGAACTCCCAGAGGTGCAACCACTTTACCCATGCCCGTTGTTGCCCTATCACATAATTGCGCAAATACCCCTCCAGCCACTTGTTTACAATCTCAGACTCCCTGTTTATCTGGGGGTGGTAGCTAGTGCTGAGAGTGAGTTTCGCCCGAACCAACCTCAACAGCTCCTGCCAAAATGCCCCGTGAATCTATTGTCTTGGTCACTGACTATGGTCTTTGGGAGACCATGTAATCTGAAAATCTCCCTAAAGAAGAGCTTTGCAATCTATGAAGTGAAGGATCTAGATAGTATGGCGAAGAAATGGGCAAAATTGGTCAACTTGTCCACCACCACATAGATGCATTCACAACCAGAAGACCTGTGATGAAGTCCATGGACACGCTCTCCCACTTCCTCTTAGGAATAGTGAGAGGTTGTAGAAGACTGGTCGGGTGGGATAGCTCTCCCTTCTTCCTCTGACAGGCTGTGGACTATAATCTTCTTTTTTTTGATATCACCTATGACAGGGTTAGGATGGACTTCTAGAGTTGGGAGCAGATAGGTCACCAGTACATGTTGGTGTCATCAGCGGGCCCAGGTGCTTTTTGGAGGAATTTTGAGGAGTTTCTAAGAGGCCCGGTGGCATTCGCTTGATATATTCCATCATCTGCACAGTTTTCCTTTCGTTCCGGTGCTTTTCAACAACTTTCGAAACACTGAGTTATTTTTGGGCTTAACTCAATTAATTACGCTCAAGGTGGCATTCTGAGAGGAATACATGATAGAACACCTTAGTGTAATAGCTCGTTGGAACCGGGACAAGGATACCTACATGATGGGACGGTCGGACATGAGTTTCAGTAACCTGAGGAGACATGGTAGCCGATTTACTCTTTCCTGCATTAAACGAAATATTTTAATAGGAAAATAAGAGGGAAAAGTGCTCCATGATTAAAATAATAATAAAATAAGGCTCTAGAAGGATCCAGGAGATATATAAAAGAAGAGGAGGAGGCCATTGAGGAATATCTTGGATTTGATATCTTTTCTTGTATGTGAGGTTGAGAACGTGGTTCCCTTCTCCATTGGTAGCCCTAGGACGAAAACCCCCGGGTACGTTGTCAAGTGTTGGACGGAAACAATTTACAACCAACGATCACAAGACAATGAGGAAAGGAACGATGACACAATCCATCCCTTTTCTACTCATCATTGCATTTGATGATGCCCTTTCTTCAGCCCCTTCATTTTTCATTGATCTCATTGACAATTAGGGGTGGTTTATTCCATCCATTGCATTTTGACCTTTGCACGAGCCCCCGTTATTGTTGCTATGGGTGTGGGTGTTACGTGGGCTGGGACTATTAATGGTCAGGATGTTGATTCAACGCAATCAATTGGTGCGTCAACTGGACCTTTTAGTGCTTTTGAACGGTCAACAACATCAACTACTAGTGCCCTTCCTGCTTGCTTTGAGGAGACTTCATTTCCAGGAGTTTCACGGAGCTTCAGGGATATTGGAGTGAGGATCATTCAGATTCTCAATTCGTGCTTCATTGATTTCCAGTTGATTTAGTGGCAGTTGTTGCTGGAGGGAGTGCAGCAATTCAATTTTGGGAGGCCTGTGCAGTATTGTAGCAGATACTTGAGGCTAGTTCTATTTCAGTTATCTCGGTTATTTCTCATTTCAACATGTAACCCCAGTTATAGTTATTTCCTACATTATGGTGTTATGGATTTTCATGTACTTGTATGTTTTATTTTACATGGAAATCTTCTTTTATATGCATGATAATTTAATGGAGTAATTTTGGTTGAGTTAATTTTCTGGCAAAATTTATAAAATCTCTTGAAAGGGTTATTACAGTGGTATCAGAGCTGGTGATCTTGCCAACCTGAGGGTTTACTTGCCAAATTATCAGAAAAGCCAAATTCAAGGGTTTTACTGCAGTTCAATTTCAGAGGAAGATCGGTGGCTTAATATTTTGAGGCATTATTGGAGGATGCAGTTGGGTTTTTGTGTTTGTTGTTGGTTGCAAGGTTCATTAGCTTATGAGAGCTATAGGCGAACCTAGGTTCATTATATTTTCAGCTATAGGTGAACCTCTAGGGCTGAGATTGACATTTTATTTCTCCAGCAGTGTGACAGTCTCTAGGCTAGCGCAGAGGAGGAGAGTTGAGCCTAGTTGTAGAGGAAGGTCTCAACCATTTGAGATTTGTCTGCTGAGGAAGTGTAGGAGGGATTAATTGTTGCACATTTGGAGGGTTGTTAAATAGTTTGTTGACCATTCTGTAGACAGCGTATTCAACAGCTACTCGGAGAGCGTAGAACTTATTTGGGTCAATTTTGGCGGATTGTGATTTGGCCAAACCATTTATGGTTTTTGGTCGGATTGGCTTGAGGAGTACGAGAATAATTTTTGACAATTTTCTGAGCACCGAATGTGGGGGTTTGGGCCAATCCATTGAAGCATCTAGTGCAGAATTGTTGTCGGAGAGCATTTTGCTGGGCCAAAATTATTCTTCTGTGGGAAATTTCTCTTGATGGGCCGAAATCATTTGTTGGGCTAAGTTTATTTGTTGGAGCCTAATTTATTTGCAGGATTTCTCTCATTTGAGCCCGTGATCTTGAGTGAATTTACATGATTGTAGAGTTGGAACATTGTGGTCTGATTTTATCTTATGTGGAGCAGTATGCATAATTGGGCAGACTGGGAAACTCACACTAAATTGGGGATTTTCTAGATCAACTAGAATTTGCCCAATATTTTTCTGGGTTTTTCTGGGTTTTGGGCAAGGATGACCTTCCAAAATTCCTAGAATTTTTTGAGCAATTTTCAGTGGGTAAATCAGAGGCCGAAGTCAGGCAGCAGTGTAGTCTTGAAGCAGCAATGCAGTTTCCAGAGGAGCTTGCTATTGGAGCGGTTGGATTTGGTTGCACTCATCACCTAGTGCTTGTAGCTTGTCTTGTGCAAGTCCAGGTGTATTTTCTCCAACTATTTTGTACCACATCATTATCATTTGGCCAGTTTGTAGAGTTGGTGTCAAAGTTATTTTGATCATTGTGGTAGGAAATCCTTAAAGTGTAGTGAGCTGAGTTTGTCTATCTTGCTGCTAGTATTTACCCTCTGCTTATATGTCATGTACTGAGTTAAAAAAAAAAAAAAAAAAAAAAAAAAAAAAAAATTGTTGTTCTAGTGGTCAATGAATGTCATGATGGGTGAGTAGAATTGGCTTCTAGAGTACACCTGTATTTTCACATGCTGATGTGGTAGCTTCCTATTGTCATGTTCATGGCTAACTGATTTTAGCTAAACCACTGTGACTTCCATATATGTCGCTGAAACAATGAATTTTTTAAAACAACTCCTAAATCAACATAGTAGTGCCTCAGTGGATTGCGACCTAAACCAAAGACCAAAAAGATTAAACAATGTAGAAGTTAGTTCCTTAAAATTAGACAAAAAACCCTTCTCCAAGGAGGTACATAATTTGATCCAACAAAGGCACCCGAGGAATTTACAGAAAGAGAGAGAACTGGGAAATTGGATTTATGCACTTGGGATGGACATAAAGAGTGGAAGATTAGAAAATGACTTTCCCATGTTGGAGAAACTGGACTCTTGTCTTTCAAAGGCAGAGCAATCTGATTGCAGTTTAAATTGGGCTTTGGAGCCATCTATGTTTGCATTGGTACAACCTAGATTCTTGGAACATCCAAGTGAGAGAGTCAAGCTTATAATTGCCTCTTGTTTCAGTGATATTTTGAGGATAGTAGCACCCATTCCTCCCTACAATGATGATGTTATGAAGAGAATTTTCAGACTGATAGTAGGAACTTTTCAGGATTTGGACAATTGTGTAGGCTCTACATTTGGGAGGAAGCTTGAGGTTTTAGGAGTCATGGCCATGACCCAGACTTATGAGGTCATGTTTAATCTGGAGTGTGATGACTTGATTCTATAGATGGTCCAATGCTTCTTTGGCATTAGGAGACATCATCCTGACACAGTCATAGCACACATGCAGTCCATCTTGTCGTCATGTATGAGAGACCGTGATGCCATTTGTCGGGAGCTGCAGACTAAGTTGTTGAGCATTTGGAGGAGAGAGCAGTTGGTCTCACCTGCTGCTTATGAGCTAGCCCAAGGGTTGGTTGAGCAGAACATTGAGCTTTTCAGGAGACAATTGACCAGGGAGGAGTTGCTCCAGCTTGGGGGATCAGCCAGCAAAAATGAGCTGAGGAGGAAGGGACTTTGCTTCATCTGCAAAGAACCTTAGGGACCTGACCACTCATGCATGGGAGATGCAGATGAGGTGGCAGAGGTAGTGCAGGAGGACATTCCTTCTGTATGTCAGGAGGAGGACTCTTCTTCGGATGAGTCCATGGGGTCATATGAGGATGCTTCTGGGGAGCATGAGGAATCATGTGGAGTTGATGACCATTGGCTGGATTTATCTTCCAGCATGCAAGGTGAACAGTCAGAGGACTTGATGAGAGATATTCAGGATGATGAGTCACTTGTGATGATTCAGCTTGAGCAACATATGGTGGAGCATGGGTTAGCTGAGGCTGAGGCTATGCATATCATGCATGATAGTCCTTTGGGGGAGAGCTAGATGGAGGCTCACATTGAGTCTGTGGTGGATGTATGGCTACCCATTGGTGAGAAGCAGACAGACGTACGAGCATCTAATAGAGTGGCAGTAGTTGCAGATACTTATCCTCAGGAGATATTGGAGGTCAATAGGGTAGTTCTGCGGGAGGCTAGCAGACAACAAGAGTATGACACCCCTGAGCAGGAGAGGGAGAAGTTGTTGGAGATGGTGGAGCATCCATCTTTGGGCAGACCCACTAATGAGGTGCAAATAGATGCACATGCAGTTAGAAGAGTTGCAGTACTTTCAGGGAGTAGCACTCTCCAGGAGTACATCGATGGGGCTCGCAGCATATCTCGCCCACTTTGGCCTTTTATAGAGAGAGGGTCCTTCCTCTGCAGGCAGATCTTGTCAACAGAAGGGACAGAGCAGCATGAGTTGAGTATGGGATGGCGACAACACTCCAAATGTGTTTCGTATGCAGATGTCACTACATTGGGTTCTTCTTCCGGGATAGATTGGCGAGAGATCATGAGTTGGTACCTATTGATGGTACGATCTTCTTCATAGGGAGCATAGCATAGCAGGGACCCTTAGACATGAAAGATGCTATAGCTTCTAGTTGGCAATGAGGCACAGGTCGACAGTTCTTTAGTATTCCATCCCGACTTCAGGATTGCAGGGTTAGAATGGGATCAAGACAGGAGTTGGATTGGAGAGAGGTGATGAGTTGGTATTCTATTGATAGAGTATCATTCTTAGTCCCGGGTACATTATGGCAGGAGCACTTGGACGTGAGAGATGTTACATGTTACACTAGGCCATGGATTGTGGACCAACAATCCATCAATATTTCAATAGAACTAGCTTGACATCCATAGATCAAGATTGACCTCGGCCTAGACAGGAGGTTGACTTGGAGAGAGTGGTTGAGTTGGCCTTCGCTTCATGGGGTGGCAGCTACAACTAGAGACAGTGCACAGTCTGAACTGTGGGATTTAGGCGATGATTGGCCATGGTGGCGTTGGGATCCGGGAGGATTGATTGATGATAGGTACAGTGAGAGATCAGTTTGGGATCCCGGCATTGAGGGGTCTGTTTCGGGTGACTTGACACAAGAGCATAGCAGCACCCAGGGGTTTGTATGGGATCCGGGCAGTGGATCTTAGTTGCATCAGGCCAACAGGATGGCCCACATATTTGGATTGCTTGAAGGCAAGAAATCTTGGGGCATAAGGTTTGTAATATTCCTTTTTTTGGTATCACCTATGACAAGGTTAGGATGGACTTCCAGAGTTGGGAGCAGACAGGTCACAAGTACAGGTTGGTGTCATCAACAGGCCCAGGGGCTTTTTGGAGGATTTTTGAGGACTTTCTATGAGGACCGGTGGCATTTGCTCGATATATTCCATCATCCACACAATTTTCCTTTCGTTCTGGTGCATTCTGACAACTTTCGGAAAAATAAGTTATTTTTGGGCTTAACTCAATTAATTACGCTCAAGGTAGTATTCCGGGAGGAATACATGATAGAACACCTTAGTGTAATAGCTCGTTGGAACTGGGACGAGGGTGCCTACAGGATGGGATGGTTGGACATGAGTTTCAATGACCTGAGGAGACATGGTAGCCGATTTACTCTTTCCTGCATTAAAAAGGAATAGTTTAATTGGAAAACAAGATGGAAAAGTGCTCCATGATTAAAATAATAATAAAATAAGGCTCTAGAAGAATCTAGGAGATCTATAAAAGAAGAGGAGGAGGCCATTGAGGAATATCTTGGATTTGATATATTTTCTTGTATGTGAGGTTGAGAACCCGATTCCCTTCTCCATTGGTAGCCCCAGAACAGAAAACCTCGGGTATGTTGTCGAGTGTTGGACGGAAACCCAACTCTCTTTGAGGAGACTTCATTCAGGAGTTTCAAGGAGCTTCAGGGATATTGGAGTGAGGATCATTCAGATCCTCAATTGGTGCTTCATTGATTTCCAGTTGATTCAGTGGCAGTTGTTGCCAGAGGGAGAGTGCAGCAGTTCGGTTTTGGGAGGCCAGTGCAGTATTGTAGCAGATCCTTGAGGACAGTTCTATTTCAGTTATCTCAGTTATTTCTCATTTCAACATGTAACCCCAGTTATATTATAATAAAGCTAAGTTATTTCCTGCATTATGGTGTTATGGATTTGCATGTACTTGTATGTTTTATTTTACATGGCAATCTTCTGTTAAATGCATGATAATTTAATGGAGGAATTTTGGTTGAGTTAATTTTCCAAAAAAAAATTATAAACTCTCCGGAAAGGGATATTACATGCACTCCTGCACATGCCTCAATACGTCACCTTTGACACCCCTTCAAGAGAAACACTCCCTGATAACCCTGTATATCTTGAGGAATTCGGGGTGTCCCGCCATAGGTGAATCATGTGCTACTAGCATAATCCTCTCTCTGAGCTATGACCCCGATACCAAGTAGATCCTATCCTTATAATATATCACATCATCCATCACTCAGTACCTATCATTCTCGAATGTGCCATCTAGTATCTCAAAATCTTGCATGTCCTTGGAGTATTCAACCAATAGTTGAGCCTTCCGATCCTGAGTAATATCCATCAGAGACAGAGTCGCGGGCCTCCTGGATAATACATCTACCACGATATTTTTTTTTTTCCCTTGGCATATTCTATCTCAAAGTCATACGCTTGTATCTACCCACTTTTGTCTTCTCTCTTGCAACTCTCTCTGCAAAAGCGAAGACTATTGTGGTTAGTCTTCACTTTGAACCTGTTGCCCACCAGGTACTATCAGAACTTGGCTAGTGCATGCCTGATGGCTAACATCTCTTTGTCATAGATAGAGTACAAGATCCCATAGTCTTGTAGCTTCTTGCTCTTATAAGCTATGGGATGCCCCCCTGCATCAGCACTGAATTCCCTCCCTTGATGTGTCACACTCCAATAAAAAAGGATGGGTAAATTCCAATAGTGTAAGAACCAAGCAAGTGCTCATGACCACCTTGAGGCGCTCAAAGGCCTCCTGCATTTTGTCTGACTAGCTAAATGCCCCTTCTTCATGAGATCTATAAGGGGTGTAGCCAACTAGGAGAATCCCCTCGCAAAGCACCTATAGTACATGCATATACCCAGAAAGCCCCTCAACTCTGTCACGTTCCTAGGCGTGCGCCAATCAAGGATAGTGTGGATCTTCTCCTGCTGAACATTAACTCCATCCTCCCCTATCACGTGCCCCAAGTACAACATCTCGGTCAGACCAAATTCACACTTGAACATCTTGGCATAAAATTGTTGCTCCTCCAAGATGCCCAAGACCTGCTCCAATCGCTGCAAGTACTCCTACTCCTCCATGTCTGGCTGTAGATGAGTATGTCATCGAAGAACACCAAGAAAAACTTACGCAAATGCTTCTGAAACACGTGGTTCATGTTAGATTGAAATGTGGTCGGGGCGTTGGTGAGCCTGAAAGGCATCGCCAGGAATTCAAAATGTCCATAATGGAATCTAAATGTTGTCTTCGAAATATCCTGCTCACAAACCCGGATCCGATGTTACCTCAAGTCTGCCTTAGAGAAGTCCTTGGCTGCAATGTTGCAATAATCGCGATCGGGATTGTATTGGCAAGGGTCTGGAATAATAATAATAATAGGAAAAAAAAATAAAAATAAAAAAATAAACGTAAAAATTGGGATAAAATCAGTAAAAAATAAAAAAAAATTAAATTAAATTAAATTAAAAAATTAAAAAAATATAAAAATGAAGATTTTTTGGGAAAAATCGGGATAAAATAGTGTTTTTTCGCATTTTTTTTAAAATCGTGATTGTCGCAACACTGTTTCGCTCCTCTAAGCTCGTCCATCAGCTCATCTATGTGGAGGTATGGGGTACTAGTTCTTTAGTGCCTTTTTGCTCAGGGCCCGATAGTCGATGCACATACGGAGGGTGCCATACTTTTTCTTCACTAGCACTATTGATGAAGCAGAAGGGTTAGTACTAGGCCTGATATGCCCCAACGCCAATAGCCCCTGAAAATTTAGAATGGTTTTAAAATTTTCTTCAGCTAAAACAACCCTACCTAGAAAAGGTGCAATTTCCAATACTTGTTCTAATTCCCTTTCAGTCAAGACAAAATCTTCTAATTCCTTATTTTCTGCACTGACACTTAAAACCTCCATTTTTTCTTCTTTCACTGGGATAGTACTTATCTCTGATTTACTAAATGATGATTGAGAGATACTTTCAGCTGAACTTATGTTAACATCATCTACTTTATTTTCTAGGGAAGCAGTTTCAACTTGAGATATTTCAGCAGAATATTTTGAAACTGAAACTTCTTTTGATTCTAAAGTAGATGAGGGTACCTTTTTCTTTGGAACATACTTTGTATGTACCTTCTTCACTGACTGAGATGTAGCTTCAGCTGATTTCTGTTTCCTTTTCACATCTTTTATGATCTTTTCTGGGTCAGAAACTGGAGTCACAGTAGGTGATCTTTGATTTCTTCTTGTAGTAGAAGGTCTTGAAACCCCTCGTCCTCTTTGTGGAGTCGCCAGGTGAAACAATTTGCAGTCGATAAAAGATACTAGTTTCTATCCACCATTAAAACTAGTACTAAGCATTCATGCAATAAATTCGGGGGAATACTGAGTTCAGAATCTTCGTCTCCAAGGCAGACGCACCAAAAGATGTTAGCGCTGGAATCAGCACTTGGACTGCTTCAAGTGCTTAACCAGTCACATCCTAAGCTCTAGGGAAATTTAATGATTTGAATTATATAATTGGTAGGTGGTTAAAGCTCTCAATCACTAAAAAGGGTTTCAGACAAATTCACTATCACACTAAGGAGGGTATTTAGGAAGAAAGTGTGGAATACAGAAGGCAGAGTGGGTCTGCAAGGCAGAAAACCACTTCTTTAATGAAAAATAACACAAGAACTAGTCTGATAATATATCAATAAGAGAAGGCTATCATAAGACTTACAATAATCTTATTGAATATCATTAAAAGTCACTGTCATAAGGAAAGCTCTTTAACCAGTTACTATGCACATCTCATCAAGAAAGCTTACTAAGTAAGACTGATAAAAGTTGATAAGGTACATAAACACATCAAGAGGCTCATAAAAACATATAACAGCATTTTAAATTACAAACTGGAACTGAAGAGATTTAGGTATGGAAACACATAAGAAGGATCAACAATACACATATCAAGATAGTAATAAGTCCTAAAAAGTGTTCTTCAATATCATTATCTGAAAAAGTACACTGATCACATGAGTATAAGATTCACAAACCACGAACCTTTTCTCCGTTGAGTTTCATCATATATATACAAGAGAAACTATGCTAATATTTCCCACAAAAAGTGTGAATATGTTCAAGAGAAGTTATTGCATTCCTATACATAAGGTGAAGCTTATCCTTAATCATAATACAAAGTAGTGCAACATAATAAAAATAAACAACATGATGGCATATAGTTCGAAGTGGCTGGAGAGATGTGGCAAACTGCTCCTGTTTTCTGGTATAAACACTTCCTCAAAAAGTGCAACTAACAGCTGAAGATGACATCTGGCTCTTTCCCCCAAAAAGTGCAAAAATTGTCAACTAAATCTACTATCTGTAAGAGAACTTGATTAATTGACACTTGGCAGCAGCTTCTTCTATTGATATTGCATGTATGTAATTACCCATCAGTGTCATCCTTCGAGACTTGAATAAAAACTGCCTCCACTTCCTTTATACAAAAATTTAGGAAATAATAGCTACCCTTCAGAAACAGGTAGCTATTATTGGAAATCCTGTAAATAGTTGCATTTGTTGATTAAGCCAAAAATGTGTGCCTCTCCTTCTTTGACTTACCTTAAATTTTTAAATAAAATCAAGTATAGAAGCAAAGATTTTGAGGGACTCTGCCTTAGTGAGTCTTTTAGCTTTTCCTTTTCCTGCATATTTATGTTTCTGAGCTCTGGTCTTCTTGGTTTCCTTTCATGGGCTTTCATCAACATTTATAATTTCATCTTTCAGTCTAGGATTAGCAATGAGTTTCTTGTTCAGCCTTAGCTTGATTTTAGGCCTAGTGTGAGGTCTTTTGAGGTATGGGTTAGGAATATAAGAGAACTTCCTTCTTCACTGCATCATACTGCTAGACTAACCTGCTTCATACTCTATCTCTGAGAAATCCTCTTCAGTACTGTCTTCTTCAAAAGATGAATAGGAGTGAATAATGTTCTTGTCCTTTCTTCTGGTAGATGTCTTGGATGTCTTAAGAGAAGAAAACAATTGAGCTAATGTTGGTTCTCCTTTTGAAGGGATGTCCCTGTTTTCTTCTTGCTCTTCTGCAACTTCTGGAACAGAGTGTTGAACTGGTACTTTAGGGCTGACTTCCTCTGAAGTTTCTTCTACTAGGATCAATTTCCTTATGCCTTTATGTCTTGAGGAAGAGGCTATGTTTTCCTCACCTGTAGACTTAACTTCTTTATTAGGTTGAGTTTTCCCTTGCTTGAATCTAATGGAATGTTCTCTTATTAATGATGCTAAAGTTTGGGGTTCCTTTGAAGTTTTCCTTGTATAAACCTTTTCTGTTGGTTGTACCATTGGTATGGGAGTGACAAATTCAGTTCTCGCTCTTTTAGATGAACTTCTAGTTTGTCTACTCATTGATGGAATAGATAGAGCTGCTTGTGAACTATTTGGCACAGGTGTTGAGCTAGTTTGTTCTTGGAAATTTTTCTTCATAGGTCTCCCTACCCTCCTCCTAGAATTGATACTACCAAACCCTCATTTGTTAGAAATTTTTCCCAGGTAGTTCTCTTTTTCTTAAGGTGATAGACCACCAACATCTTGATTAAGCCTCTATGATAGAGGTTATGTAGGGAATAGTTAGGGATCTTCTGCAACTTCAAAGACATTTTTTACAAGGATTTGTAGAGAAAGAAAGGAAAATTCATAGGTTTGACACCTGAGATGTGAGAGAGAAATATCACTTGATACTGATGAACAGTTGAGAATCTTCCCTCACAAGTGATATAGCATTGCACAGTAGTTATAACATGTTGCCATTCTGGCCTAAAACATGAAATATGCACAGTAGGAGTCCAATTGACATTTACATGCTCAGGTTTGAGGAACACACTTACATCTGCTTGCAGCATTTTCTTTTTGAACCAACATTCTCCAGTAGCTGAAGTCTGAGTAGCTCTGGCTATAATGGTCTCGGTGATTTTGAAAGTTTTGCTTGCAAGCTTGACTTTCTCCCTGTCAAAACTTTCAGCAAAGGCCTGTGCAACAGCTACATTTTCCATTGAGAATTTCTGTAGAACCCTGTACCAACCCGCTGTTTGAAATTGGGGTTTTGCTCTGGCATCGACAAACCTGGTATTTGTTGGCTCAGAGCGGTTAACCTTTCCACCTTTACCCATTCTGCTCAACACCTAAGCTCCTTCTTTACACAGTTGTTTAAACTCGAGATAGAAACCCTACACGCAACCCTGATTTCTTGCTTGAGATGACAAGTTGTTTGCTGGAAAACGTAACCTTATCAGCTGTAACCTTCTTGGAGAACTTGGTCATGAAAAATAGTGAACCTAATCCTCTAGAGTCTGTGCCTTTAATCACAGTGTGGTTTAATTGACACGATTTGAAATGATTCAAATCTGAGCGCCAAGTCACTCCATACAATATATCACTCCTCCGCATCATTAATAAATTGATACCTTGTACCTTATTTTCCGCTTCAACCTTAATGGGTAGCTTTAGGTTAGCTCCACCAATAATATAATCATTCCCTTATAATATTTCTTCTAAGTTAAAAATAATTACCCTTTTAAAAAGAATAATATCTCATAACATAGAAGATCTTCAATTAATTTCAAAGGAGAATGATCTTTTCTCTAAAAAATGCTCCTTGCAGCGCCTTATACAGTTTCATGGAAATAGCTACTTTTATCTCTGTGTCACCAATGAAACCAAAACCAAACTCCTGAAGAAATAGCTGCCTTTTCAAAAGAATAGCTATTATCTCAGAAAGAGCAGCTATTATTTTATTACTAAAATGACCAATAACTTTTGACTCTAACTGAAGTTAAAACAGTGGTTTTAACTTTTTATATGAACATAAGACACAATATCACCTATAAAACTTGAAAATGGTTTTGAGACTCTTGTTGGATTTTACTGAAGATGATTAGAACTTTGACATAGGCTAGGGAACAAGCAAAAATTCAAAAACAGTGATATAATGGTGGTCAGACTATTAAAATTTATAGTGCTAACAGGGTCATTTTCCACTAAATGACTTTTCCTTCATTTTAATAAATTAATAATTTTGCGCCAATCTCCAATAAAATAATACTTGTCACATTTCTCCAAAATAATATTTGCCCCTTTTAATCAATAATACCAAAATTGGGAAAAAATCCCAAACTCACAAAATTGGGGATATTACATTTTTCCTTTAGCTGCGTAGTTGATTAGTTGATGGAAGAATGATTTATATGCTACTATAATTGATAAATCAGATCCATCCCTACAGATGAAAGTTCATTAGGAAACAGATCCTTGAAACCCTAAGGTTGATATCTGAGTTGCAAAAAGTGCTGAAAATAGGGAGCACTTGACTGAAGGATTTCTAACATTTAGAATAAAAGATGCAAACTGTTTTCGTAGTTTCTAATTACCTCAGCAAATGAAGTGTGCCTATTTTTTGCTGCAACTGGGGCCATTCGGGACTTGATCTGTTCACAAGCATCAAGAACTGCAGCACCATACATGTCAGAGCTAGCTGAAGCTGCTGTAGGTGATGAATTTGGTACCTGAAAGCAGTTCAAAAGAAGAAAGGTTAGCAAAACATTTGCAAGAGTTAGTTGTATTGCTTGTTTTCAAGAACTAAACTTTATGTCGAGAAAGCCTTTATCTAATATGTTTTCACAGTGTTTCGCATTTGGTTCCTCTGCATTCTCAAACAATGAAAATGATATTCTATGTTTAATTGACAAGTCATGGATTCACTATTGTAACCCCACACTTTTTTATTATTCATGTCTGTCGAAGGAGCATCAAATAAAAAGAAGGCTTCAAAGTTCACTCTACCTTGTCAGTACTTGTCTCTGAAATAAAGACACTGTTGACAGGAATGCCCAAAGCAGAAGCAGCAATTTGAGCAACTTTAGTATGAAGTCCTTGGCCCATTTCAACACCTCCATGGGTCACCAAAACTGTTCCATCAGTATATACTTGAACCAGAGCCCCTGCCTATAGTATGAAAGTGAATCAAAATGGATTAGAAATAGAACAACTATTCTTGCAAAATCAGCTTTAATGAAGAAATGGCAATATTTCATTTTCTTTGAAGTTGAGAAACGTTCCAGCACATAACAGCATACATTGAAGTTCTCAAGAAAAAGGAATGATTTTTTAATGAATGATTTTAAACCAAACCCAATAACTAAGTTTACTTCTGAAACTGTAAACATCTATACATTTTCCGAGGTATGTTGTGTTTATTTTGGAAATGTTTGTTATCCCTTAGTCAAACTGGCATGTGTTTTTTTTAGTCACAATGACGAGAGATGGATTGTGGTGACCATAGGTAAGCTTAAAAAATAATAACCAGGAAAAAATTGGTTCAGCTATCCTGTGCCAACATAACTGGAATAAAGTGAGAAGCTTTAGTTAATTTGTCCACCACTACCATCATTGAATCATGTTGCATTGCAATCTTGAGCAACTTAGTGATAAAATCAATAGTTACCATCTCCCATTTCCACTCTGGAATTTGTAATGATCGTAGCAAACTTGTCAAATGTCTATGTTTGAACATTGACCTTTATTCTTAGACATTCCATACACCTGGATGTATAATCTACAGGACCCTTATTCAATCCTAGTCAAAATATTGACTTCTTACTACTGCAATTGTCTTCTAATAACCAAGATGTACAGCATATGGAACATTATTTATTTCTTTTAATACAAGATTCTTTAATTCATAAGAATTAGGGACATAAACTCTATTTTTATGCATAAGAATGCCATTCTTTTCCAACTTCTAACACTCATACTTCTGTTGTATATTCTCTTTATGTAAAACTTCTTTTAAGTTTTTTCTATAGATGGTGCTCATTAGAGATGACAGCCTCAAGAATTATGTTCCTCGAATCAGATTTGCACATACTAATGGTTGTACCGTTGTAGTATGCATTGCATGTACTCTTATACTAAGTGCATTAGAAACCTTGTTCTCCTTCCCACTAAAATGTTTAAGATCAAAATCATATTCACTGAGAAATTCCAACCATCTTGTTTGCCTAGCATTTAAAGTCTGTTGCTCAAATAAATATTTCAGACCACTATGCTCCATTCTTGACTCAAAGTTTCTCCCCATCTGTAATAAACAGTCCCTGTTTAGTATTTGATGACAGAATATTTCTGCATATATATATTGAATAATAAATTATTGATAGAATGATAAAAATGATGTTTACAATGAGCCTCATGATGGTCTACTTAAATGCATTGACTGGTCAAACGGTCAAGAGCCATGTACCCTTTGACCTTTCATTAAATTAACTATATTATTTTTATGATTGTAACATTGCCACCCTCTTAAGGAATGCTTTGTCCTAAAACTATAGTAAATAGTATGCTCTCTAGTTGAGCACGCTTCTATGGTGGAATGAAGTTTATCTATTTTTACCAATGTTGCGAACATCGGCATCAGGATAAAATCGGCAAGTGTCCGGAAAACCAAAAAACCGTAAAAATCGGGAAAATATCGGTAAAAATCGGCAAACATCGGCAAAATTAAGATACCATAAAAATATCTTAAAAAATCGGCAAACATCAGCTAGGCCAAAAAATCGTGATTTCGAGATAAAATTGGGATGTTATCGAGATGTTCGCAACACTGATTTTTATGGTTTTGACTTCATTTGTGCTTTGAGAGTTGATGAGGTTTCTTTGAATTGTTTGCATCATAGTCTGAAATCTTTTGATCTGATTGTTTAATATGAAAGCCTTATGCATCCTGGCAATATATTTCCATTGTTTGAGTAGTATGATTATTTGTCTTGCAATTTTTTTATTAATTGTCATTGATTCTTCTTGAGAGTAGAACCTTTGACACCATATCAAATATAGTACTGACCTTGCCAGTTAAAATCCATGAATTGTTCTTTAAGGTTTGTGGTATAATGTCCTGACTGCATCAACTATTTCACACCTAACACCATATCCATTTCTTCAACCAATAGAGCATAGAGTCCTATTTGTAGTTCTAGTTCATGTATTTAAATTAACACTCTATCACATCCTCCTACTTCTTTGACCTCTTGCCCATTAGCAACCATAACAGTGATGTCCATGGGGGGGGTTACACAAAAAGGTTTAGTTATTTAGCAACAACAATATCTATATAGTTATGAGTACTGCCATAATCTAGCAAGTATAGCTACAGTTCTGTCATTTCTTACTTTTTTAAGCTTCAAGATCTTAGGTTGTGGTTTCCCTATCATGGTTGCTAGTGGAACTGCAGGTTTGCTTTATTCTTTTGTTGGATACCAGATCTTATCCTTTCCTAGATGTAGTGGAATGTATGTTGCAATCAATTGATGTATTTGGTCCTTCATAGTAATTAACTCCTTTTGAAATCCATATTTTTCATTTCTATTTTGTTGGGAACATGATATTGAAGCTGATGATGCCTTTTGTGATGTTTCATCATAGTTATAATATGAGCTGAATGTTATAGTGATTTCATCATCTGGACTTTGGACTTGCATCACTAGATTCAGTGTCTGAGGTTGTGATTTCCCTATCATCGTTGCTAGTTGAACTGTAGCTTTGCTTTCTTCTTTCCTTGGACACTGGGTTTTATCCTTTCTTAGATGTGGTGGAATGTATTTTGCAATTGATTGTTCGATTTGGTGTTTTATAGTAATAATTCCTCTTTGAAGTTCATTTACTTCATCTTTATTTTGTTGGGCACATGAGATTGAAGCAAATGATGGCTTTTGTGGTGTTTCATCAAAGTTAGAATATAAGTTATATACTGTAGTGATTTCATCATCTGGTTTCTAGACTTCTACTTGCCGTGTGGTCCAATTTTTTCCACACTTATGACATTTGTTTTCCTTGTTTTTCTCTCTCTAATTGATAATATTTGGTGGTGTTGAAATCACCTATTGCACAATAACTGGTTGTCTTCTTTGAAAATCCAAAAGCTACCTCATGTAGAGTATTGAGCTTTCTCACAATAATATTTGCCATGCTTCTGACTTCAACCAAAATCCTAGGTCTTTATATTCTTGGCCAACTACAAATGATGGGTTTTAATCCTGAAATATACAATTTTAAAAATTGATTCTCTGTAAGGTCTAGGAATCTAGTAGCTCGGACTTCCCATTCATGGGTACATACATTAATAGTCCATGTTTGTTGTAAATAAGTGAACTGTTACCCACCACCTGTGGATGACACCGATAGGATAATTTTTTCTCCTAGATCGTCTTCAGCCGATAGCCAGTAACACCTTGCAGCCACCAGATAGCTCGATGTGCCACCATCTCCGCCAACTGAGCCAACCATTATGTGCCCTCGCCCATTTTGTCATGATCGTATGTTTGAAGGTGGGCCTTCCAATCCCAAAGGTATGGATTTGCATTATGTAATTGGTTATTTTTGCTTACTTATCATGGACACATCTGGACATGGATTAGTGGGGGGATTTGGTGGAAAGAATGGACTTGGCTTGTACTCTTGTCCCCTTTTCTAACTTGATGGTTAACCTTGTATTCTAGTCTCGTGGGATCTCTTTTATTGGCTACTAGCTTTAGGAGTGGCACTTCAAGGGAAAATCTTAATTTTGGTTGCATGGTCCCACTTCCCGACACCACATACATCACTCCCTTCTACTCATAACAACCCCTTTCCACATATTTCCCATCCAAGTCCACATTTGTCAATTGGGTCCACAAGGAGTTAGCTCTCCCCTCCCTTTGTCCACACTTTGGGTTGATGCAGCTAAAAGAGAAAGTGAAAAGCATAATTTGGCCACTCTCAGCAAGAAATGTACCATAAAAATGCAAAAGATGACCTGGACACACAAATTTAGCACGTGGGCAAAAGCCAACATGAGCTCTAACCCCAATCATCATGTCCATCACCCTGGTTTATAGGGCGCCCCATGCATCACTAAGTAACCCATGATTGCCCCAACCCCTAGCGGGTGATAAACTACCAAACCTTAAAGGGGGTATTCACTGCTATGTCATTCACATCATGCTCTCATCCCCTGGAGCCCAGAGCAGTTATAAAAGAAAAATCAATAAAGGTAAAAAGGCATATGAAGAAGGATGAAAAAATAAAGGTCGAGGTAACTCATTGTACCACGATTACTCCCTCCTACATCTATACACCCAAGTGTGGGCTTCCCTCATCATAGCTACCCTTGTACCATGGCATGTGGCTTGGAGCCTTCCCCTGATGCCCCACTCCATTCCATCATTATATCACATGACATCAACCATATGACGGATGTACCATGGACCTGTCACTCCCTTAGAGGTTGAAACCACCTAATAGGGTCCTTGATTAACCTCCTTCTTGAACTTGGAGATACTTGTACACTCTAAATCCCATTATGGAAAGGCATGCCACTATGAAGTGCCCACTTGGTTCTGTGGTTTGCAAGATCATTTGCTCAATTTCACTGATGAATTGTTGTACTGCAAGGTGAGGAGACGCATTGGATCTTATACAGGATAGCAAGTGGGTCTTCATCTTGGGGTTTGGTCTCACTATACAGGGTCCAAGCTCTTTAGAGGGTCATATTGGCATTTGTAGGGTGTGTTGTGAGAGCCATGGGCCTCCACTATAGTAGAGAGAAAATAGCCATGCCATGGTATCCTTCAGCACCATTCATTGCTCGCTCGTGTCCCATTTATTTGATGATGATGATGCACCTAGACAACCTTGCTCATCTGGCTACACACTTGCACCGCACACTCGGTAATTGATCTAGGGCCCAGATGGGGTTTTGTCTCACCTTGGGAGACAAGGGGGGCTTACATCATTGCACCCACCCTTGCAGATGGGATACATTCTTGATCGATTTAGTTGGAGACCCATGAGGATGCTTTTGTGCCCCCACAAACACTTGGGGGCACCACAGGTCATTTGCTTGGAGATCAAGGGGTTGCCCCATTCATCACTATTATTGGAGCCCTTCTACTCAGTTTGGCAGATGAGGGACATTATTTGGCCTTCCAAAGGCCCTTCTACATAATTTACATGTATATCACAATAGGATGTCTTTCTTTGATGATTTTCCCGCTTTGGACATCACTAGCATTATTGGGCACCCTAATCATGATACAGGGAGGATGGTACGTGGGGTGCCCATGTCTGATGGTGATCCACTCTCCACAATTGATCATGTAGAAAGATTTATCGCACATCCTTCAAAGATGGAAGAGGTCCACCAGGATATCATTATACTATTGTTCATGAGATCCCTTCATGGTCATAACTCACAGTTGCATAATCATGAACCTAAGAGCATCTCATTTATTGAGGAATTCTTTGATGGCTTTCTTAAACATTTTCAAGTATGCCCTACACTAAACATTCAAGACGAAGCCTTCATTAAGCATCATGATGACCTTAAGAATCTAGATGATGAGCAGGAAGGAGGCTCCTCCCTAGGTCCACATGACGAAAAAGGTGATTTTCAGAACACGTGTAGTTGGGAGGATGAGTATATGGAAAGTCAAGTTGAGGTTAACTCTACCTTTTCCAAGGATACTATTTTTGACAATCCAATCTGTTGTAACGTCATTTTATTTTTATATGTAATTGTTGAAAAAATAGAAAATTAAAAAAAAAAAAAATGTATAAGAAATCTAAAAGGGTATAAAAAAATGAATATGAAAAAAGGACAAAAAAATTAAAAAATAGATATATTCAAAAATTAAAAATATGATGAAAAGCCCTTAGAAAAATCAAAAAATGTGTGAGCCCTTTTAAATGCCGCATTAGATATTAGATTAATAAAGTTAATTAGTCTAAATCGCAATTATAATCGCAATTAGAAAGTTTGTAATAAAAATTTTATTTGATACGACCCTTTGTCATTGTCGGTATCAATCGCACCACAATAAAATGTTGAGATCTCCTCTTCTCAGACCAACGGCTCTTATCGTTTTCAGACCCCCCTTTCCCATCCGAAAGTTAATCGGGGGGGGTCCGAAAAGCTGATTACCGCTCATCCCCCCCTCCGAAATCCACTTTCCCTCACTCCCGCCAAAATGAAAACTACCAACCATGTTCCCTCAACGTCCATTTCACGACTACCACTTGGCCTTCTTTCCTTTCACCACATGTCCCGCTCCTATTGCAATCATAATTTACCATTAATTATCTGTTTGCCAAATTAAATGAGCTCGCTCCCTTAACTGACATTTCAAACGGTAAGCATTTCATTTATAAAACAAACAAAAAATCCCCTTCCAACTATTCTTTTCACTATACTATTTACCAACTGAGCAATTCAACTCGCTGCTGCAACCAACTGATCAAGCCAACATTGTATGTCTTCTTCAAGCAATTGCAACCAGCAACCTTCCGAGTAATTACAGTCTCTTTCCCTATTTTTCTTCAAGATGTCTTCTAAAGGTAAATCTAAAACCACAGTGGAAAACCTTATGCTTCCCCTTGTGATTGACGCAGAACACCAACCCCTAGTAGACCAGTGCTACAAAATCTTTGAAACCAATTGTGAGTTCGATCTTTACGAAATCCACAATTGGTTGAAATATAAATTGTTGATTGCAGTGACGAATTGATTTTGTGGCACTCCTTCCTACCTCAATTCATTTTTCCACAAACCCACCATTTTCCGGAATTTGTCTCATGGTGCCAATTCAGGTACATGCCCAGTCAAAGAGCTATTGTTGCCCAAAACAATGACATTTTATTTACAATTACTCATGAATCCATTTGCTAGAAGCTCCAAATCCAAAATTCAGCCCCTCTGCACCCCTTCTCTAGAGACTCCCTCATGGAATTCTACAAAAACCTAACTTTTCCTCAAAGAGCTAAAATAATTAAGACATTTATGCTTGAGGATGTTCAACTGCCAAAAAACACCCCCTTACTCATCCTCAATGTTTCCGGATATGACAAAACAAATCATTTCTATGGTTTCCTTTTTGTTGGGCTATCAAACTGATCAATGGGTTGATGAAGCTATTATAGGATTTCTATCAGTGTTTACAGCAGGTGAAAAGTGTTTAGAGCAGGTGAAAAGCCTTCAGTTACATTTCATTACAGTGAATTCTTGGCAGAGGTTATCCATCAACAATTCTCAAATTTTCTACTGAAGGAGTCTTCAAGCATGCTTCAGTTTTGGTTTACTTGTTTCTATTTCATCAATCAGACATATTTCAATTTCCACTACAAAAACTAGATGATCAGGGAAATTCACAGTCTGTGATTCATTAGACTTCCTTGGCGAGGAAGAATACCAATGAATTCACATTTAGTGATTATGTAGATCAGTTTTTGTATACAGTTTCTTGCCTACTCTACAGTGATGTTGAACCTAGAATTGGACCTGATATTAAGAGAATTCCACACCTTGGTGAGCAGACAAAGACAGGTGATTGGTACCTATATGAAAACTACACAGAGATACACGGAGATCAGAGTACATGGATGTGAATTTCCTCCATAAAAATTGCCTAAGTTCGTTCCTATAAGAATTTTTGCACTAGAGTATATCAGGCAAATGATAAATACGAATGAGCTACACTTTGCGTTAGCCAAGAGGAAATCACAGTTTAAGATTAAAACTCAAGTTGGACCTTTCATTTGTAATGCCAGAACAATAGTAAAGGAGGCAGATTTTCTCCTTAAACAAATGAAATTCAAACTTAGTTTTACATGGTCATATGATCCTTTAGGAATTGTCTCAAAGTTGAGCGTAGAGAAGAAAACTACTCCTTATGCTCACACTCCTAGACCTGAAATTGAGCAGTACATGAATCAAGATGAATGGCATGAAAACACATTGCAGGAAGAATTGGAAAAGGCACTTTCTTGTACAACATCACAGACTCCAGTGCCACAAGAAAAGCAGGATAAAAGGCCAAGGGAAAGTGTTTCCCCTCTAGTCTCAAAAATACCAAGGAAAGAATTTCAAATATATAAAAAGAAGTAGAAAATTAATACTACAGAATAGTCTTTGCAGGAAGAAAACACACAGACTACAATACACTTAACAGACCCTTATGCTACTACCTTCCTTCTTCAACTTCTCAAGAGCCATTGGAAACATCTCAAACAAGAGAATTAGCCTAGGATCAGGCTGAACCAAGCATATTTTCAAGATATAAGGAAATCAAAAGGAAAAATGAATTGTTGAAAGCTACAACCTATTCTCAGTTCTAGAAATAAACAACATCAACACAGCACAAACTTCTCTCTGCTTTTGACACTGAGAAAGGAAAAATGCAAATAGCTTTCCTTGAACCTCAAGTTCTTTATCCTAAGACTGTAGATGACTACAAAAAATCCATCTTTTTTTTTTATGATGAACAGATCCATCCTATTGGTCAAATGGATTTACATAAGCACACAGGTGAAATGTTATACTCGACTTTAAAAAATTCATCAATGACAGCATCTAGACTCTAGGCTTCAATTAATAATATTCAGTCTCGATTGAAATTAGAAAAAATATCTACTTTGGCTACACCAAAATAAATTCTTTAGAGGATTTAGTGATTAAACTGAGATATGATCCCAGTAATGTAAAAGTTGTTGAGGAGATAATTAAAAGAAAGAATGTTGGTATTGCAGCATTAAGGAAGCAGCTCAAACTTCTATCTACTGAAGATCCACAAACAAAGGAAGTTAATTAGAAAAGGAGAAAGCGGATATGTTCAAAATCATCATTGCACAAAACACACAAATTCAGAAAATGGAGACTGAAATAGAAAAATTGTTGAAAGAGAAAGAGCAACAATCAACTCAATCAACAATCATTCCTCTAACAGCAGTTCCAATCACAGATACATCAACAGCAGACGCTTCTACTTCAGCAGCCACTACAACAACAGAGACAGAGTGAACTGATCCAGTAACTGATCTAGCCAAGGCCATGGGAGATATATCATTGAGGGAACAAGAAATTGAAAAATTGAAATCACGGCTTCACAACCTCCAAAAACAAAAAATTAACATTGGTAATGCATCTGGCAGAAATCCAAAAGAGTTACTGACTCAAAAAATAGATACTCTAGAGAATGTATCTGCTATGGCTTAGACAATTTCACAAGCAAAAGAGAACATCTGGATAGATATCAATGAATCCATAACTGAAATATGGCCTTCAATTCAAATTATTTTCGAGCAAGAAGAGTTAGTGCAAAAATAAAAGAAGGTCATAGAAGATGTAAAGAAATATTTGGGTCAGAAACCAGGACAAGCTACTGCCTTGATAAGAATTTTAAATTCAAGGACAAGAGAAGAACTGGAAGAAAAAGTGATTGCAGATAGAACTAAGACCATTCTTGAAGTAAGAAGAGTTCTTACTAAAAGAAATGTATTGCTACAATTAGAGAATAAATGTAACAATGTGGAGGCAAGCATTCAAAATTTCCACAGAAAGTTCAACATACTGCATCAAAAAGGACTTCCAGGATTAAAGGGGATAGGAGACAAATTAGTTCAGCTGGAAATTATCAACATAAATTATATGTCATAGCAACAGACAAGTCCAAATTCCACCATAAAAGGAACTACTATAGGGAAAACTTTCATGGAAGGCTTAAGTTTTGACTTAATGATCAAGCATAAAATAAAACATTTGTTTATAATCAAGCCCACTTTCCAAAAATATACCGAAGTAGATGAAACATATAGAAAGTTAATTAAATATTATACTCTTGATGAAGAAAGATGGGATAAACTATGTGAGCTTCTTGATTAAACAGACAGTGATCTTCAGCAACAAAGCAACAGCCTTTTCAGTTCGAGTCATCACCAGAATTCTCGAAATCAGTGCCAGATATTTTGAGCAGTTCAATTTTCCTATATTCTTGAGCTATTTCTGTAAACAGTTTTGAGATATTTTGTAAAGAAATCTTGATATTTTAAATCAAGATATTTTGAGGAAAATTGTATAAATACTTCCTAAACCAAAGTACAAAGGGTTGAACCCTTAGGATAAGCTATTGAGCAGACTTGTATTCCTCTGAAGTTTTTTCTGATATCGATAAATGGATTCTGGATTTGCCTCAAATCAGCTTGTGTTCTTATGAGTTCTTCATTGTTATTTCATTCCATACTGTAAATTTCTGCATATATTTAATTTTGAATGAAGAAATTTGGGTAAGATAAGGCTGAGTGTCAACCTGTCTGAAATCCCATGTGAAGTTATAATATATTAAAGAGATTAGTTTATTGGACTTTTGGTCTAAGATAACTCCTCTACATCTTTAAATTGTCACTTCATCAATTTAAATATACTTTTGTTGGGCTGTAAACATATTTTACATGCATATTTCCATATGGTTAATTAAATACTTTGTCAAATATCTGATAGAACATAGACTCTTAGATTTCTGCCTTATCTATTTTAAACTAAATTTATGTCAAGAGGTAAAGAAACAGCCCATTTATTATATCATGATTAATTAAGATTCAACACCTGTTTGAATTGTTTTAGAACACTGGTCATCCAAATAATAAAAAACAAACAAAACATTTTAGATGCTCTGGCATTATTCCTTAACCTAGATATATCTACGGAGGTACAACATCAAATTGGCGTCGTTGCCGAGGAACAAAAATTTTGAATTATTTTTCCCTGGGACAACGATTAAACTCTCCTTTTATGGTGAATAAAAGGTCAGTAGGTTAAAATCTTTCACTTGGCAACTCCACTTAATAAATTTGGCTTCACCAAAGCATACCAAATCTCACTCAGACCCTCATCTCTATTCTCCATTATCAGATCTAGAGAGACTGGTGAGAATTTCCTTTTTAAGGAGAAGGTTAGAAGTTTCATCTTCAACTTCTGCCTCATTTCAACCTAAAATTGTTTTAGAGGTTGATCCCTGTAGTCCTGCAGCAATCCCTCCTGAATTATCAAATCTACCACCAAAAGTGTTAGAAATTTTATCCAAAAGAGTTGATCTGCAGTCAGCGCTTCTTGTTTTCCAATTAGAGTCCTACCAAATCCCTGAAACTGTTTCAGAATTTCCTATGTCAGAAACTGAATTAGGGGTAGAATTACCTAAATTAAAACCAAGTGATTATATCTCTTCTATCATTCACACTTTCCAACAACTTCGAAAAAACCTAAAGATAGTTTTTTGTGTACACTAATCATTTATTTGTGGGTGAAGGAAAATTTGATCCAAAACTATAGAAGTTAGTGATCCAATCACCTTGTCCTAAAGCTTCTACAAGTTTTTCTCATCTTATTAAAGGAAAATTATCCACACCTTCATCATCATCTTCTACTTCAAGTTCTTAATAATCTCCACCTCATTCACCTAATAGAATGGTTGGTTTTCAACCCATCATTCAGGCTCGTTATGCTGCACTAATTCTTCCTAATCAACTTAATGATTTTCCAGATGGATATCTTAAACACCAGCCTAGGTTTAATGGAGATATCAGTCCATCTGCTGAAGATCACTTATCTTCCTTCTTAGATTTTGCTGACAACATGAGCATTGAGAATGAAAATGTATATATGAGACTTTTTGTTCAATCCCTTGAAGGATATGTAAGAATCTGGTTTAGACAATTACAAGCCAACTCAATTTGAACATGGAACGAATTAATAAATATCTTTAAGAATCAATGGGGAGTAAAAAAGGATCCAGTCTATTGCCTTTCAAAATTTGATGATTTATAAAGAAACCTAGGAGAGCTTGTCTCTGATTTCATTAAAAGATTCAATAAAATTTACAATAAAATGCCACCTGACTGTAAACCACCAGTAGCTACAGCGAAAAATAGATTTTCGAGGGGATTTGATGATGATTTTGTTGTTATGCTTAGAGAAAGAAGATCTGTCACTTTGGCAGATATGCAAAAAAATGTTGTTGAGGTTGAAGCAAACATTTCTGCATCAAATAAACTTAAAGCAAAGGCTGAAAAAGCTGAAAGAAAAATGAAGGCTAGAGAAGAAAGCACCTCTTTTACAAAGAGTAAGGAAGAATATCATAAAATAGATCAAATTACTTCTTTGTTAAGAAATCTTTCCAATAGAATTTCAAAAATGGAAGCACAGCCTAGGGTAGCTCAACCAATAACAAACAGACCTCAGACTCAATTCAAAAGACCTTTTCAACCTCAGATCCTGAAAAGACCAAATACTGACCAACTGGTCCAGCCTCCATTATTAATCGATGATCAGGAACCTAAGGAAACTGGCCTATCAGCTACCAATGACATTAACTGTCTAGGTGACATATCCTTACAAAATACCATGGTTCAAATTTCTTCTGACCATTCTTCAACCTAAGATCAAGAGGCTTCCCAAGTCTCAAAGTATCCAGAATTCTCTGAATATCTTATTGCATAATTAAACAGAAGATATGATTTAAGGCCTAGACCAGGCCTTGGTAGGCCAACTAAGAATGTCACAATAAATGAGCCTCTAGTAAAAACTGCTGAAACCAAAACAACTTTCATTCAGCCATTAATTCAACCAAATGAACATAATGCACCTGAAAGAAATGTTCCAACAATTTTTAATGTAGAGAAAGAGCTAGAAAGAGTCAAAATTCTTGTTCCACTATCTGAACTTTCCAAAAACCCAGGATTCAAAAATCAAGTATCAAAGTGGATCCAATCCTCGAGTATAGATGTTGAGGGAGACATGATCAGTTTACAGGATGAAAAACCTTTTGTGGTTTTTGGTCCTAGTTCTGACATGATTGATGAAAACATTCCTTCCTTTTATGCTGTTCTCAAAGTTCATGATTTTCTTCTATATAACTACATGTTAGATTATGGGGCCTCTAACAATTTGATGCCCAAAGTAATCATGGATCAACTGCAACTACAAATTACCAAACCTTATCATGACTTGTACACCTTTGATTCAAAGAAGTTTCCTTGCCTTGGATTGATAAAAGACGTAGTTGTCACTCTAGCACAAATCTTAGTTAAGAGTGTAGCGCTAGACATTGTAGTCACAGATATTCCTCCTAAATTTGGGATGTTGCTATTTAGATCATGTTGTGCCAAATTAGGAGGAAGTCTGCAGATGGACATGTCTTTTGCTATTATCCCTGTATATGGAGGTGAACATCTTAGATTATACAGAGAGGTAAGATTCATTAACACTATCTGTAATTTTGATCAAGCAATAAATCATCCAATTTATGTTGTTGATCAGGATTTTAGATGTTTTACATTATCATCAAATGATATCCAAAATCCTTAGCTTAAAATTGAACAACTTGTCGATAAACCTGAATGTATGAAAAATTATATTTGGAACTATATTTTGATGGAGCTTTTTCCAAGGATGGAGTTGTAGCTAGTATTGTACTTATCTAACCAGATAAAGAGAACATAACTCAATCTTTTAAGTTAGGCTTTGATGTTACGAATAATGTAGCAGAATATGAAGCCCTACTTTTAGGACTTGAGTTAGCGAAAAAACTCAAAGTTCATAAAAGTGTTTTCAGTGATTCAGAACTTATTGTCAAGGAAGTAAGAAGTCTATGTCAAGCAAAACATCCTAGGATTAGATCTTACCAAAATGAAATATGGGATTCTATAGAGAACTATTTTCAAGCCTTCAACATTACAAGGATTCCAAGGGATTAAAACATGTATGCAGATTCTTTAGCAGTTTCTGCTAGTTTTTTTAAAATTCCTGATCCAATGCAACTACAATATTAAATTTAAGTGAAATATAGGCCTTCAATCCCTGACAATCTTAAACACTGGCAAGTGTTTGAAGATGATGAACAATTGAAGGAGTTTCCTGCGAGTAATTGATGACTTTGCAACCTTACAATATGAGGGAAAACCAATTAGTGATCTTAATCCAACTAAGGAAAATAAAGTTTCACATTTTAAAAATAAGATTGTTGATCATGATATCCTCCAATTATCCAACAATTTAATTCTAAAAGGCTTAGTTCCTCTTGAAAATATTTTTGACAATAATGATGTTTTTAAAAATTCAATATCAGATTCACAATAACAAGGAGATATAGAAGACTGTAATATTGGAACTGATAAAGAAATTTAAAATGTCAAAATTGCAACATCATTACCCAAGGACATAAAAGACAAATATATCAATGTCTTAAAGCATTATAAAGATTTGCAACATCATTACCCAAGGACATAAAAGATAAATATATCAATGTCTTAAAGCATTATAAAGATGTTTTTGCTTGGTCTTATGATGAGCTTAAGACTTATGACACAAATCTCATTCAGCATAAGATCCCTTTAAAACCAGAAGCCAAACCATTCCAACATAAATTAAAAAGAATAAATCCAATTTTGCTTCCAACTATTGAAAAGGCACTTGAGAAATTATTGGATGCAAAAATTATTGTTCCTCTTAAATTTTCTGAATGGATTGCAAATTTAGTTCCTGCAAAAAAGAATGGTGAAATCAGGTTGTCTGTGGAGTTTCGAAATCTCAACAAATCATCTTTAAAAGATAACTATCCACTACCCAAAATGGATCAATTACTTCAAAGAGTTTCGTGTTCTAGTAGAATTTCCATGTTCGATGGTTTTTCTGGATATAACCAAATTTTGGTAAGTTTAGAAGACAGAGAGAAAACAACATTCATAACTCCCTGGGGTACATTTATGTATGCTAGGATGCCATTTGGCTTGACTCATGCAGGAGCAACTTTGAAAGGGCTATGAATTTAGCTTTTGTTGGAAAAATCAATAAATTTATTGTCATTTATCTGGATGATCTGACTGTGTTTTCAAACTCTAATGAAAAGCACTTAAAGCACTTGAGAAAGGTTTTTGATAGGTGTAGAAAATTTTAGATCTCACTCAACCCAAAGAAATCCCTCTTTGCCATAAAGGAAGGGAAGCTACTTGGCCACATTATCTCAAAAGGAGTTGTGGTAATTGATCCAAAACGAGTCTTAGCCATTGAGGTAATTACTCTTCCCAGAAATAAAAAGGAAGTTCAAGCTTTTTTAGGAAAGATTAATTTTCTGAAAATATTTATACTAAACTATGTTGAGATTGTTAAAGATATCACTGACATGTTGAAGAAGGATCATGATATTAAATGGACAGTGCAGGCTAGATTTTCTTTTATACAAATCAAAAAAGCTATTTCTGAAGCCCCAGTACTAGCTAGCCCTGATTATACCAAACCCTCGAGCATTTTTTCTTTTGCCTCTGACACCACTTTAGTTGTTGTTTTATTGCAAAAGAATGATAACCAGGATGAACAGCCAATTGCCTTCTTTAGTAAAGTGATGAGAGATGCACAGCTAAAATATGATATCATTGAAAAACAAGCCTAGGCTCTTGTACAATCTGTCAAAGCATTTCAAACTTATGTCCTTCAATCTCCCATTACTGCTTATGTCCCAAATAATATTGTCAAAACCATTTTGACCTAACCTGATACAGATGGTAGAAGAGGGAGATGGATAGCTAAAATCCTTGAATTTGATCTAAACATCAAACCAACCAAGTTGATAAAAGGGCAGGGTTTAGCCAAGCTGTTGGCTGAATCTAATTATAAAGTTCTGGAAATAAACACTATCATGCAGATGCCAGGAGAGAAGAACCCACAAGAACCTTCTCCAAGACCAAGAGAGAATAATCCACAAGAACATTCCTCTAGTTCATCAGAGAAGAATCCACAAGAACCTTCCTCTAGTTCATCACAGAAGAACCCATAAGAACCTTCTTCTGATGATTCAACTCCGTTTCCACTCCATATTGAAGAAAAATTTCTATTGTCTGAACGGTATGCTGATATTGTTTACTTTCTTCGCGAGTTTAAATACCCTCTTGATTTCACAAGAAATCAATGCAGAACTCTTAGATTAAAAGCTATGAAGTATTGTATCATCAATGCAAATTTGTATTGGAAAGATCATTAAACATCTTACTTCTATGCTTTACTAAAAGTGAAACATAGTGTGTTATAGATCAATTTCATGATTGAATATGTGGAGGTCATTTTGCTTGGAGAGCAATAGCATACAGATTTTGAGAGCAGGTTTCTATTGGCCAAAGTTGTTTTCACAGGTTGGAGAAAATGTCGGAAGTTGCATTCCATGTCAGATTTTTGCTGGCAAACAAAGATTGCCAGCACTTCCCCTTGTTCCATTTTTTATTGAAGCACCATTTTTACAATGGGGACTAGATTGCATTGGAGAGATACATCCAACATCCAACAATCAGCATAGATGGATCTTAACTACCACAGATTACTTTACAAAGTGGGTAGAAGTTATTCCAATCAAAAATGCTACAAATATTGTTGTCATTAAATTCATTGAGGAAAATATACAATCTAAATTTGGTTGTCCTCAACAGATAGACAGATAATGCACAGGCATTCAATAGGGTTAAAATGATAGAATTTTGCTAGAAATATCATATTTTATTACATCATTCTACTCAATACTACCATCAAGGGAATGGATTGGCAGAATCATCTAATAAAAGTTTGGTAAAAGTGATAAAAAAGGTACTTACAGATCATAAGAGAAATTGGGACAGTCATCTTAAGTATGCAGTTTGGGCAAATAGGATGTCACCCAAAAGATCAATAGGTAAATCCCCTTTTTAGCTTGTCTATGGCACTAAAGCCAATTTTCCTACACAACTAGCCTTTCCTGTCATGAAATTTTTACAAGAATTAAATGAAGAACCTGATGATTTTTCTAGAAGAGTCAATCAGATTATACATTTAAATGAGGATAGAGATAAAGTTCAATACAAATTTCATCAATATCAAAACAAGATGAAAGTTTGTTTCATAGGAAAGCCAGAGAAAGAGATTTTAGGGAAGGAGATTTAGTTTTGAAAAGGGATGCCAGAATAGAAGAAAAAGGGAAACATGGTAAGTTTGAGAACCTTTGCTTGGGACCATTCAGCATTGCAGAGGTCAAAGGAAACAATACTTTTATTCTGTAGAACCTGGAAGGAGCATACTCTACAATGCAGGTCAATGGGCAGTTCCTAAAACACTATATTCAGTACTAAGGTTGTTTCTAGTCCATTTCATTATACATTACTAGTTTTGTTTATATTTCACTGTCCTAGTATGATTTCACAACAAAGACTCCATAGCCCGAGGAAAAGGCACATGGGTCTACTTCTTCTCAGCATTTCATAGGGAGAAGCATTCCCCAATTGGTGCCGATGTTGTAACATCATTTTATTTTTATGTGTAATTGTTGAAAAAATAGAAAAAAAAATGAATGTATAAGAAAAAGAAAAGAAAAAAGAAAAAATAGAAAAGGGTATAAAAAAATGAATATGAAAAAAGGACAAAAATAAATAAATAACATAGATACATTCAGAAAAATAAAAAATGATGAAAATCCCTTAGAAAAATCAAAAAATGTGTGAGCCCATTTCAATGTCACATTAGATATTAGATTAATAAAGTTAATTAGACTAAATCGCAATTATAATTGCAATTAGAAAGTTTGTAATAAATTTTTTATTTGATACAACCCTTTGTCGTATTTGGTATCAACCGGGCCACAATAAAATGCCAAGATCTCCTCCGCTCAAATCGACGGCTCTTATCCTTTTTGGAGCCCGCTTGCCCATCCAAAAGTTAATCAAGGTGGGGGGGGGGGGGGGGGGTGGTCCGAAAACAAGGATAATTTTAAGGATGGAAAATTATCTTGAAGTTTAAAAAATTGGCGAATCTCACTAGTCCCTAATATGCAAACTATAAAATTTTTATTGATGTATTTGTAAAATTATTCAAATTTCTAATGATATTATATATATTTTCTATATAAAGTTGGCGATTTTTAAGGTAAAATAATTTTATATTGTAAAATTTGGGCGAATCATTTTTATAAAAAAATGGAAATTGGCGAATCTTTTTCTTGAAAAAACCATGGAAAATTAGCCCACCTGCGAATATTAGCCCCCAAAATTTTCCATGTCCGAAAAGCCGATTACCACCCATCCCATTTTGTATACGTGTAACCCCCTCATCTAGTTCGGACCACCCTCGCCTAAACTACTTACCGCTCATCCCCCCTCCGAAATCCACTTTCCCTCACTCCCACCAAAATGAAAACTACCATCCTTGTTCCCTCCACATCCATTCCACGATTACCACATAGCCTTCTTCCCTTTCGCCATGTGTCCCGATCCTATTGCAATCATAAATTACCATTAATTATCCACTTGAAGTTATAATCATTGCCAAATTAAATGAGCCCGCTCCCTTAATGGACATTTCAAACGGTAAGCATTCCATTTATAAAACAAACAAAAAATCCCCCTTTCGAATATTCTTTTCACTATACTGTTTACCAACTAAGCAATTTAGCCCGCTGCTGCAACCAAGTGATCAAGCCAACACTGTGCGTCTTCTTAAAGCAATTGCAACCAGCAACCTTCCGGGTAATTACAGTCTCTTGTCCTATTTTTCTTCAAGATGTCTTCTAAATGTAAATCTAAAACCACAGTGGAAAACACAGTGCTTCCCCATATGATTGACCTAAACCACCAGCCCCTAGTAGACCAACACTACAAAATCTCTAAAACCAATTGTGAGTTCGATCTTTACAAACTCCACAATTGGTTAAAACATAAATTTGTTCATTGCAGTGACGAATTGAGTTTGTGGGACTCCTTCCTACCTCAATTTGTTTCTTCACAAACCCACCATTTTCTGGAATTTGTCTCATGGTGCCAATTCAGGTACATGCCAAGTCAGAGAGATATTGTTGCCCAAAACAATGACATTTTTGTAGAAAATTCTGTTTCCCACCCCGGTTTTAAGTTTTCACCTTATTACTCCAAAATAATTAAATGCCCTTTTCCATATCCATACATTTAATAAACTGGAAAATAAATTTGCTGAAAACACAAATTCTGGAAATTTTTCAGAATGCTGAAAATGCAGAAATAAAATAACAGCAGTAACAAACAGTCATTCAACACATCATAACTCAGTATTTTCGGTCAAGGTGACCCTGGAAAAACCCCCTACAACTCTTGGGGAAAACCAGTTCGAAAGCTCCTTCTTATTTCTGGAAAAATGCTTTTTTACAGTGATAGAAATATTCAGCAAAATAAATAATCAGCAAACAGACTTTTACAACTTATCTCTTTTTCCGTGCTTAACCACCGCCTCGGAAAACGCACAAACAACAAAACAGGAACAGCAATAAATGCTGTACGGATTTCTCGATTTGCGTGCCCAGAAATCTGCAATAAATGCAGCTGTACGGCCACCTTGAAATCTGTGCCAAAACAGCAATAAATGCTGCTGTACGGACCTCGAAAAACGTGCCAAAATGCTGCAAAACCTGGGCCAGACGAATGTACCACTAGTCGCCTCGAAAGCTCTGTGCCAACATCGTCGTAATAGGCCGTCAGAGCGATTTATCGTATTTACGTTGTAATCCATTTTTGTTGTACGGCCTTGCTGTACGGCCTCCCTGCCTAGAAAATCGTGCCAAAAAAAACTGCCTGCTGTTTGCTAAATATGCTGCACTTGTCTTGCTAAAATGTCTTGCTGAAATGCTGCCTTGAATGTGTGCCAAGTTGTTGCCTCCTTCTCCTCACTGCCCAGAAATCTCCCTTGCTCTCTTGCTCTCCTTCTCCCAATCTGCTCATGAAAGAATGAATGACCTTTTCCTCCTTTTCCTCCTTTAACCCAACCCTAAGTGACTTTTGGGGAATCCCTAAATCCAATGGCTGAGATAGATTGAGATCTAGGGCTGAGATTAAATGCTCATTTAAATCTCACTTTTCATTTTTTAATTCACCCCACTTTAATAAAGACCCACTTAGTCTTTTATTTCCAAAGTCACTTTTTCCTTTCTAATTTTATATTGACTTTATTAAAGTCACTTTAAAAATTAGACTTTAGTAACTTTATCACTTAAAGTCACTTTTAAATTAGATTTGACTTTATAACTTTATAAAGTCACTTTAGTAACTTTATCACTTAAAGTCACTTTTAAATTAGATTTGACTTTATAACTTTATAAAGTCACTTTAGGAGAAAAATTAAATTCTTTTGGACATTTTTCCCTAGGCCAAAGATCAAAGCCTTAGGGAACCACCTGTCCTTCGGTACCAAATTTCAACACTCCCTCTTACCGAGGAAGGTGTTCCTCACCACACCCATCTTGTCTCTGAAGTAGACATGCTTGCCCCGTGGTAAGGTTTTGGTAAGAATATCTGCAACCTGCTCATCAGTGGGAATATACTCAAGCTTCACAGCTCCCTTCTGAACATAGTCTCTGATGAAATGATATTTGATCCCGATATGCTTTGACCTGTCATGAAATACTGGATTCTCCGTGAGTTTAATGCAACTCTGATTATCACAGTAAATCACTGAAGGTCTCAACGGCTGACCAAATAAGCCAAACAACATCTTGCGAAGCCAGATGGCCTCACAACTAGCTAGACTGGCTGCCATATACTCTGCTTCCGCTGAACTCAATGCTACTGATTGTTGCTTCCGGCTGAACCATGACACCACTGCCGAACCCAACCCAAAACAACACCCTGAAGTGCTCTTCCTATCAGAAGCACAACCTGCCCAATCAGAATAAGTGTAACCTTCCAATCTCACTCCATCCCCCTGCCTGTAGTCCAGACCATAATCCACTGTCCCCTACAAGTACCGCAAAATGTGTTTTGCAGCCACCCAGTGAACCTTCCTAGGCTCACACATAAACTGACTCATCGTGTTGACTGCAAAACAAATATCTGGTCTAGTGTTGACCAAACACATTAAGGAACCAATGAGCTGTCTGTACAATGTGGGATCCACCAACTCGGAATCCAAAGCATGAAGCTTCTTCCAGTTGGTGATCATCGGTGTCGACATGGGTCTACAATCCTCCATGTGGAATCTGCCAAGGATGTCCACAACATACTTCCCCTGTCCCAGGAAGAAATGCCCCTCCTCCTGCCACACCTCCAAACCCAAAAAGTAATGCATCAAGCCGATGTCCTTCATCTCGAACTCCGCCGCAAGATCTCTCTTGCAGTGCTCTATGAGTCTCTCTGCACCTGTAATGACCAAGTCATCCACATACAACACCAGAATGAGAGGCTCCTCACCTATCACAATATAGTAAAGGTTCGGATCTGCCTCACTCTTTGTGAAACCCATCTTCTGCAAGTAAGTATCTATTCTGGAGTACCAAGCTCTGGGAGCTTGCTTCAGGCCATAAAGGGCCTTCTTCAGTCTGCACACATGGGACTCCTTCCCATGCACCTCAAAGCCCTGTGGCTGCTCAATGTACACCTCCTCCTGTATGAAGCCACTGAGAAATGCGGTCTTCACATCCATCCGGTGGATCTTCCAACCCATCTCTGCTGCTATCGATATAATGGAGCGGATCGAAGTATATCGAGCCACGGGAGCGAAGGTCTCCTCATAATCAACTCCCTCTACCTGGGAGAACCCTCTATCCACAAACCTCGCTTTGAATTTCTCAATGCTGCCATCTGCAGCATGCTTTACCTTGTAAAGCCATCTGGAAGTAACCACGGATTTGCCCTCAGGCCTCGGCACCACCTCTCAAACATCATTCTTCATGATAGAAGAATACTCCTCCTGCATGGCCTCTCTCCAGACCTGCTGGCTAGCTGCCTCCTCATAGCTAGAAGGCTCAGAGTCAAGGATGTCGGTAGCCATTGCCATATAGCTACAAAACCTCTCAGGTGGTCTGCTCTCTCTGACCAGCCTCTTAGGCTCAGCAACAGATGTGGCATCTCTCAAGGTGTCCTGAAGCCACTTGGGCTTCCTCTTCCCTGAGCACACTTCTGCTCTATATCAAAACTCCTCCCTCCTCAACATCAGAGCCCGAACTCCCAACCTGCTCCGTTCGTTGTCCTCCGCTCGCACTCGAACCTACAGAAGCCGAGGTATCGGTGAATCGTCCATCGTTGACTCTCTGAAGGAACCGCTCAGGATCAAGCCTGCAGCCGCTCATATCACCACTCCCTTCACCGCGAGCCACCGACCGACGCACCCGACATCGTGCCACAGATGTACCTCCAAATCCTCCCGACGTCCGCCCACCGGATCCTCGCGACCGACTCAATCGGCCGAGGGTCCGTCGATCCGTATACTCTAACCCCCGTGACCCCTAAAGGCCCTGCCTCTCAAACTTCACATCTCGCCCTCGACAAATTGCGTGTGAATGTAAATCCGAAAGGCCTTGGAGGTCTCACCGTAGCCCACAAAGATACCCTTCTCTGCGGTGGGCTCTAGTTTGGTCCTCTTCTCCTTGGGTATGTAGGAGTATGTCATGCACCCAAAGATACGAAGATGACCCATATCAGGCTTCTTCCCAGAAAAAGCCTCCTCCGGAGTCATGTGCCCCAAGGCATGATGCGGACTCCTGTTCTGCAAGTAAACAGCTGTGTTGCAGGCCTCTGCCCACAAGAACAATGGCAACCCCTGATCATGTAACATGGCTTTGGCAGCCCCTCCGATGGATCTGTTCTTCCTCTCCGCAACCCCGTTCTGCTGGGGGTTGTAAGGAATAGTGAACTCCCTCCTAATGCCTGCCTCCGCACAATAGTCAACAAACTCTCCAAGGGTGTACTTTCCTCCATTGTCCGACCTCAGGGACTTGATCTTCCGACCTGTCTGTGTCTCCACAAGAGCTCTAAACTCCTGAAACCGCTTGAAGACCTCACTCTTGGTCTTCAAGAAATAAATCCAGGTCCTCCTCGAGTGATCATCAATGAATAAGACATAGTACTCATACCCACTCAAGGAAACATGAGACATCCGACCACTCACATCGGAATGAATCAAATCAAGTATCCCAGTCGCTCTGCTGTCACTGCTGGGAAAAGGGGATTTGGAAAACTTGCCCATCGCACATCCTCTGCAAGTATCAAAGTGATCAGTACTGAAATCTGGCACACCTGTAGTGATCTCCCACAAAGTCCTCAAGGCTCCATGACACATGTGCCCCATCCTGCGGTGCCAAATCTCACACAACTCAGAACTGCTAGCTCTGCTGTCGGTACTACTGCTCAATGCCAAAAGGGGCTGGAATGCAAACCTGTACACCTTTGCATGGCGTACACCTATCACTCTAGCTGAATCAGCTGGAGTGCCCCTGGGATACATCAGCACCTGTCCTCCCCTGAACAGTACCTCATATCCTCTATCCTCCAAAGCTGAGACGGATATGAGGTTCTTCCTCATCCCTCGAGCACAGACAGTTGAACAATCACACCTTCATGATAGTTTCATCCTCTGAAACGTTCATTGCCTGGCATCCACTTTCAACAACTCTGTCATCACCGAGTACTACCTCTATATCAGTGCCACTCTCTGAAAGCTCTGAGAAGTACTCACAGACTCCTATCATGTGACGTGAAGCCCCACTTTCCACATACCATATACCTAAAGATGCTCCGCTAATCGAGGGAAATGCATGCTCCCTCTGAACCTCTATGGCAGATGATCCCGCACTAGAGGACTCACACGTAAAGGAACTCAAACCTGGTCAAAACAATCGTGAAAAGTCCTCAACTTCCATTGTCGCCATACTCTGGTTCTTCCCCTTCTTCTTCTTCTCCGGACACACAACTGCATAGTGTCCCATCTTCTGACAATTCCAACACTTCACCTTGGAATAGTCCTTCTGTGTGTTATCCTGCTTACCTTTACCTTTGCCTTTGCCCCCACCATTGCTTGTGGAAGCCTGCTTCTTCCCTTTGCCTTTCTTGCGTCCTGCCAACAGTGCTACATCCTCATCCTGCTCAACTGGCTTGGCTGCCCCAAGCTGACCTTTCCTGATCTCTGTCTGAATGCAATCATCCCAAAACCTCTCCCATGTGGGAAGGGTCCCACGTGCACAAACCCCATCAGCAAAGTTCATCCATGAACTGGGGAGGCCATTCACTGCAATCCGCACCAACTCAGTGGGTGGAATGGCCTCTCCAATCGCTGCCAACTCATCTCTCACATTAGTAATCTTTGTGAGATATCCAGCTGCAGTATCATTACCCATCTTAATGGTCTTCAGCTTCTCCTTCAGGACCATTTTCCGGTTCTCATTGGTACTCTGGTAGAGATTGGACAATGCTGTCCACATCTCATGAGCATTTCTCTTCCCTCTCACATGAGGAATGCAATGGTCTTTGATTCCTTCTAGAATCAATCTCTTACCCTTGCTGTTCTTTTTATTATATGCTGCCAACTGAGTAGCATCAGTAGGCACATTCACAGGGTTCTGTGTGGTATGCACCATAATGTCCCAGACTTCTGCCTCCTCAAAGATACTCTGCATTCTCTCCTTCCAAATGCTGTAGTTGGAATGCTCATCCAACCTATCCTCCACCCTCAGTCCCAATGACATCCTGCTGTCCTAAAACTGAAAAATAACACTGCTGTAGTAAAGGTAAAAATCTGCTGTTTGTGAAAAATCAGTTTGCTGGAATTTTCCGAGTGAAAAATCAGCAAGCTGTAATTTTCTTCCTTGCTGTCCCAAACTGCCCTTCAGCACTCAAGCTCTGATACCATGTAGAAATTTATAGTTTCCCACCCCGGTTTTCAGTTTTCACCTTATTACTCCAAAATAGTTAAATGCCCTTTCCCATAACCATACATTCAACAACTGGAAAATAAATTTTGCTGAAAACACAAATTTTGGAAATTTTTCAGAATGCTGGAAAATGCAGAAATAAAAAAACAGCAGTAACAAACAGCCATTCAACACATCATAACATAGTAATTTTTGGTCAAGGTGACCCTGGAAAAACCCCCTACAACTCTTGGGGAAAACCAGTTCGAAAGCTCCTTCTTATTTCTGGAAAAATGCTTTTTACAGTGAGAAATATTCAGCAAAATAAAAAAAATCAGAAAACAGACTTTTACAACTTATCTTTTCTGCCATCTCATCACTTTGAATGTGTATGTGTTAAGAAATAGGAACAACAATAAATACCAGACATATTTTCTCACTTTTGTACAAATAATATTTTAATTTGTTTACAGTACGGCTCGCTAGAAAAGCTATGTCACTCATAAAAATATACGTCGTACGTATCGTCTCGTAAAATGCGTGCCAAAGGTATAGCCACTGTCGCACGCCTCAAATCGCTCTCGAACCGTGCAACCGTTAGCAACTATATGTTGTTAAAGGCCCGTTGTACGTCTTCTTCTCAAAAATCCCCCCCCCCCCACGTGCCAGCCGCCGAATCGGTTTCCTCGTCGAAAATGTTCGCTGAAATGCCGCCCTTGAATACGTGCTGTCACGCTCCTTCTCTCACCGCCTGCAATTTCCTCGTTTCTCTTGCTCTCCTTCTCTCAATCTGCTCATGAAAGAATGAATGATCTTTTCCTCCTTTTCCTCCTTTAACCTAACCCTAAGTGACTTTTGGGGAATCCCTAAATCCAATGGCTGAAATAGATTGAGATCTAGGGCTGAGATTAAATGCTATTTAAATCTCACTTTCTATTTTTTAATTCACCCCACTTTAATAAATACCCACTTAGTCATTTATTTCCAAAGTCATTTTTCCTTTCTAATTTTACATTGACTTTATTAAAGTCACTTTAAAATTAGACTTTAGTAACTTTATCACTTAAAGTCACTTTTAAATTAGATCTAACTTTATAACTTTATAAAGTCACTTTGGGAGAAAAATTAAATTCTTTTGGACACTTTTCCCTAGGCCAAAGATCAAAGCCTTAGGGAACCACCTATCCTCCGGTACCAAATTTCAACACAAGTGCGATGCTGGAAGCATCAATGTGGACATGAAATTTCTTGTCCCAGTTAGGGTGAACTAAGATGGGTGCACTTGGGCAGAAACGTGAAGCTGGGTTACACTTTTGTGAGAATCGGGGGCCGAAAACTTTTTTTGGCAATAGTTCGGCCGAACATTTTCTAAAGTTCGGCCGAACTCAGTAATAGTTTGGTCAAACTTTCTTAGAAAGTTCGGCCGAAATAGTGATTCCTTTTAGATTGACGACACACTGACGACGTGGGCAAACAGAATTTTTGTCGGAGATTGGAAAACCGGCAACAAAAGTTCGGCCGAACTTCCAACAAAAGTTCGGCTGAACTGTGAGTTCGACCGAACTTTTACTTTTAAAATAGTTCGGATGAACTAATTTCTATAAATAAATCGCCCGCGAAGTTTTTTTGTTTACCGGTTTCATTATTCCCGCGAATTTATGTCACTGTCGTTGTTGTTCATGCGTTTTCGGTCCTTCTGTCAGCGTTGTTGCTCCTCCCATCCGCACTGTTTCTCCTTTCATCGGGTATGTTCGACCTTACAGTTTTCAAATTTTTCACATGTATTTGAAAAATTCTTCACTGGGATATACTGCCTCTTATGTATTGAGATCAGGAAGGTAAATCACAGATTTAACTTCCTTCCTTTCTCCCATCACAATAATTTATTCATTTGATGCCTTGACTTCGCATACACTTCAGAATATATGATACTGAGAAATGATTTGACATATCTCACACTTCATTAACCCTGCACTGGTTCAGACTTGTAGTCCACATTCAAACCGAACTGATACTTTAGTTCTGTTATAGATCTATCCACATATTTATAAATACACCTTTCTATATTCCAAACTTTATACCCTAGCTTAAATCACATATATCTGCATCTTCTTTCAGGCATTTGTAATCTTCCTTAGACTATCTGCAATCTGCATATTTCATTTAGAAAAGCTAATCTCAACAGAAAATAGGAAACTGATGTAGAAAAGATGTGAAACTAAAATTTCATAGGCCCAAAGTAAGAATGAATATATGATCAAACATTGTATAAAAAGATTACCTGTGCCGGGAGTGGCCTTTTACTACTCCGGAAAGCATCTAGTTCCACATTCATTCCTCCGGCAGACGCTGCCTTGTAGATACCATACATCTGTCTAAGGTTAAAATCATACAAGAAGAGCTTCATTTCGGGCTTCACCTTTTCTACAAGCTCCTTTTTGGTTGGTGGCAACCCAAACACTTTGTATCGGAAACACTCCTGCTTTGTTTGAGAATTACACATAAAAATCAAACCGGCAAACTTATCTTTGCCATTGCCATATTCATTGTTTTCTTCCTTGCCGCCTTATTTTTTATTCTTATTTTGATCAACCTTTGACATAGTAGGGTCAAATAAACCCTTGGGTTTGTTCTCCATCTCTATTTTAACAGTCTTATCCACAACATTAACCTTTGACACAACAGGGTCAGATAAACCCTTGGGTTCGTTCTCCATCTCTATTTTAATAGTCTTATCAACAACATTAGTTGGTGCTGCCTCCTACCACATATATCCATAGATTTTTTTCAGGCATTTGTAATCTTCATTAGACTATCCACAATCTGCTTCACACTATACACAATCTGCTTCATACTATACTATCCGCAATCTGCTTCAAAGATGACCGAACAATAGATCCACACTATTTTCAAACTCTTTAAACTTCACACTGAAAGCCCATCAACATATTCGTACTGAATCTTACAAGAATATGTAAACTGTTTTCAGATATTTCCGAGTTATTCCTTATCAAAAGAGCCACAGACAAGGTATATAAATATAGATAGAATTACTTCCTTTTAGGCCGACCAACACTTTGGCATGTAGGTTGACTTGTAACACATCATAATAGCTCGATTTTTCAACGTTGATGTAGAGCTGAAATAAACCATTGGTTCATGTTTTCTTTGACTAGGTCTGGGTTTCTGACCAAATCTATATGGACATTTCTGTCTAGTTAAATACCCTTCTGTTTGCAAGATTGATTTATCTTTTAAGATTTTGCATTTGTGTGTTGTATGTATCAAAGATTTATATTCCCAGTTTTTCTATGCACATCAATTCAACTGCACAAACAATTAAATCTAATTTAATATTATTGTCTGCTAGAAGTTAGTTTATGTTTTAAAAATGTGCAGTGTTGTATGTAGCAAAATATTCTATTACAGGTTTTGTTCTACATATGCATTCAAGTGTTTTGAGATATCCTTGTGTGTTAGGTTATTTATGTTTTTAAATTTTGCAATGATATGTTGTAATATTTTTATTATAGTTTTTGGTTTGCATGTTCATTTTGGCTGCAGAAATATTCTCTCCATCATAATATCATTGTGTTTGATATCTTGATTTATGTTTTAAATTTTTCACTCACATGTTTTCTCATTTTGTAGCAAAGTATTTTTATGCCTGCTATATTAGGCTCTCTCTTTTCATTGAGCTGTGTGTATGGTATGGTTTCATTTTAGACCATTTTCAACCACAATAGTGTTCTCTGTCATTACTGCAGAAAGAAAATGACATGTTAGACATTATCATATTCACATAGGCAAAAAAGGGTTTTCCTTAATTTTACATATTAAACTGTCTTTGAAACGTTATTTCTATTTAAAATAAAAAGGTGAAAGATTAGTTTCAACAATTACTAGAACGAATAGATGGTAAGGCCCACAACAACAACTACAAAAGAAATGCAATATAACCAATCAACCTACATCAACAAAACATATGGTCTTGAATGAGCTTTTGGACTCTTTAGATATAAATGTACACCGTGGCAATGTATCTTATATAGAACTTTAATCCATGTGCTTAACCTTAACATTGACACAAATGGAATACAATTTTACTCACTGCTTTATGATAGAAAAATATGTGGATGAGTATTGTCCACATATCCAAAGTCAAAAGGGATAGATTAAAAAGGGATGCTTCGGTCATGTCTGTAAAAGATAAATTAAAGAAGCATGACATATTAGTAATGCAAATTAGATATGCATGTACCAATTATGTTCATATAACACAACAAAGAGATGATTCAATACAAATGTCACATAGAAGTCATATTTATGTCATGGGCCTCCAACTTAAATTATATATCTAGCATTACATTAAGCTATAGGAGATAAATAAAAAAAGCATTTGAATGTAAATTAAACATGTGTAATAATTATGTCCTTTAGTTCAATAAATAGATAATAATTTGCAAATGCCATATCTAAGCTATATTTCATCTAAGTATCTTTCAATTTAAACTTATATCTAATGTTAAATTATATAAAAGAATAACAGTAATACAAACTTCAAAATAATATTTAGAGTTAGTATAAAATGTGACATATAATTTTCCTGCGTGGAAAAACATAGTTACCAAGAGTTCAAAACTCATGCATTTGAATACAAATTGGGTATACGAATGAGCAAGTAGATTTTTTCTAGAAATGAGGAAATGAAGGTTGATAGAGAGCCACAAAAAATTGCAAATTCATACCTTAAAAAAATTGTTAGATCCTTTTAAATAAAATGTGTCATATAATCAAATTTCATTGAAATATATGATAAACTCAACACAATTTTATGAGAAATAGTATACCGTTTTTTACATTTCACATAATACAAATAGATAAATATTACTTAAGTATTGTTATAAAGATTTAACTACCCATCAAGAGATGGCCAAGTGATTGAGACAGGGCATCATCACAATAAAAAACCAAGTACAAATTGTAGTAACCCTAGAATCATGCTTTACATAAGGTAAAATTGGGGAACTCATGACTTACTATAGATAAAAAAACATTTACCCTTACCAAAAAATATATGATAAAAATTGACAAACTACATAAGCTTAAGCTTAATGGGATATAATCCTTTTTGCCTTCCATATAGATAATGAAAATGATTGTTCCAAGTCTCATGTTGCTTCTCATGTTACTTTATAAACCTTGATTGGAAAGAAAAATAGGAGGGCAGAAATGTAAGAAATATAAAACATAATGAAACACACACATACATATCTCTAGACAATCAACACAATTATTTTCCTAGGAAATCCTTATGGGAGACAAGCAACCCTAAAAATTAATGATGCTCTAGACTCCTTTTTCCCTAGGAAATCCTTATGGGAGAAAAACAACACTAAAATGTAAACATGCTCTACTCTCTTTTCTGGTATGGAAAATATGTCAGTACAAAGAAAGAGGTAATCTCTCTAGAGTTAGCTAAGACTTTTAGCGTGTAAGGTTGCTATAAAAACTTAACTTCATACATTTTTCTCTCTAACTTTACACTCCTAGTTGTATTTTCAACTATGGAACAAAATACAATAACACAAAATGGAACTCTTATTCCTCCTAGTGGCCAAGTATTTAACATAGTGTGATAGCCAACTAGGGGTAAGATTTGACTCCTTCAACCATTAACGAGGTTTGTGATTTTAGACCTTTTAGAGTCTTGTTAAAATTCCACATGTAGCTAGCTTGCTATGCATGAGTAATAGGGCTAAAATGGCATTCTCTCGTACCATGGTGGTCAACATGATAGGTCAACTTACTAAAGGCATAAATTTTGAATGAACTTAATTTGATGTTTTTCTTGCACCATTGGATATGTATTTAAGTGTAGAATAATGGTCAAGATTTCGGCACAAGGGATAATCGTTTGACCCCCAGAAATGTCATTTAATACCTCAAAATGACTCCAAAAGGTTTTAGACCCTAATTCTCCACCCACCATTAAAATGACCCTACAAGTTGATTCTTTCAGTTTTTTCACTCTATAAGCATCAAAATATATGAAAAATAATATAATTATCCAATCTAGATCATTATTTAATAATTTGTCAAAATTATGAGTAAGATATACATCATTGAATTTAAATAAATAGCATTAATTCATTGAACACCCTTGTACATTCCTTGTTGATACTTTGAAAGTAATACGTTTTGAAAAATAATTTGTTTTTTGGATTCTTAAGATTATGTAACTTTCAAACCATAATTACAAATTTATTTATTTTTTTACTTATCATTTAGTTGCTAAAAGTTGAAGAATTTATGTTGGTAAATAATTAATTAGGTCTATTTAAATCATTTACCACTTTTGGGATTTTTGTTTTCATGGTTTCATTCATAATTTCACTTTTTTGCAAATTGTCAATTTCATTTTTTCACACCACATGTGCACAATCAAAGGACCTAAGGTCTTTCCCCTACCAAAGTATGTTCTTTTAAACATGTTTTCTTGGTGATATAGGTGATTTAGAAATGACTGGGAGAGCGAAATTCCTCATTTAATACACAATATGTTTGGTTCATGCCATTTGATTCTCATGATTAGGTTGTAATCATGAGGCTCTTGCTCAAGAGTGGACCTTCCCAAAATCTTGTGACGTCTTGTCACAAACAAAACCATCAAACTGAAAAACACATCATGCAAGAAACATAGCTCGCTGACATATCATTTTTTTCCTTCAAAGAAAAAAAATTCACATCATGTGAATATCTCCATGTACTCTTACATATTGGTGTACAAAACCATCAACCAAACACAAGTCGAAAAAACATGCCTATTCAAACAATTGACTCTCAAGTCAAATAATAGCTCATGTACAAATTTACATATTTGTTGCATTTAAGTGTGTCAACATAACTCTATCTTCAACATCTTGCTTCATGCAACATGCACCATACTTTGAATTTCCAAAGAAATTCATGAAACATCAAAATACATGCAAGGCCTTAATTGGATAAGAAATCTAACCATTCGTTACC